>JAJLXZ010000058.1:0-49550 GCA_030571575.1 Kazachstania viticola
ATATCTATTCTCACCGCTTTGGAAAGAGGTCATAATTACTAGAATATAGCTGCTCATAAAATGGGGAGATTAGTAGGGTTAGAACTAAATAACTTCAAATCTTATAAAGGTACTGTTAATTTAGGATTTGGTGATTCCAACTTCACCAGTGTAATTGGGCCTAATGGGTCTGGAAAATCAAACATGATGGATGCCATCTCATTCGTGTTGGGTGTAAGAAGCTCACACTTGAGATCTAATATACTCAAAGACTTAATATATAGAGGTGTAGTATCAGATGAGACTAATGATAATGATGATGATCATATTAATCATCCAAATACTGCCTATGTTAAAGCTTTCTATGAAAAGAATTCAAAAATAATAGAGTTTACAAGGAGTATATCCAGGAATGGTGATACTACATACAAAATTGATTCGAAAGTTGTCACATATAAGCAATATGCCTCGTATTTAGAATCGGAGAATATTTTAATCAAAGCAAAAAACTTTCTTGTATTTCAAGGTGATGTAGAACAAATTGCATCTCAATCTCCAACTGATTTATCAAGACTTTTTGAAGAGGTATCAGGCTCCATACAATATAAGAAAGAATATGATACCTTGAAAGAAAAAATTGGGCATTTAAATCAGTCAACGGCTGAGACAATAAAGAATAGAAAAAGAATTCACGGTGAACTGAAAACTTATAAAGAAGGTATAAATAAAAATGAAGAGTACACTTCAAATTTAGAGAAGAGAAAAAAATTAGAAATGTATCTTGCTTCTTGGCAGTTATACCATTTAGAACAAAAGAAAAAAGATCTTACTTCTGGCTTAAAAAATTCAAAATCTCAAGTCTCAACGCTTAAGGCAAAACTAATTGATGAGGAAAAGAATTTACAGAAATCAAAAGCTTCCTTCTCAAAAGATGCCGCTACTTTAGCTAAGAAAAAGAATAAAGTTGATTTCAAAATCAAAGAAAAGGAAAAATTGACTTCAGATTTGAAGTTAATTAAACTACCACAAAATGCTGCTACTAAGAGACTAAAGAATATTGAAAAGAGGATTGAGTCTTTAAATAAAGATATTAAGAGAGAGGAAGAATATGTAGAAAGATTCACCAGACAATTAAAGACCGTGACTGAGGCAAAACAAAGCTATGAAACTGAAATTGAAGAATCAATTAAGAATCAAGGAAAATATCATCTTAGTGAAGATGACTTAAAATTGTATCAAAGTTTGAACGAGAAATATTTGACATCAGGTGGTTCCAATATTGAAGAATCTATTGCATTGCAAGAAAATGAATTACAAGAAATTGTTGATGAAATCTCACAGTTACAGAGAAGACAAGAGATATCAAACAGAAGGATTAATGATGAATTAATGATTACTGCCGAAAAGAATGATTCTGAATCAGCTGATCTATCTGCAACGCTCAACGAAAAGAATGCTACCTACTCAGAAGAACTTATGGAGTTAAAAAGTTTACAATCAGAAATTGAGTCTGCAAGTAATCAAGAGTACGATTTAAATTATAAACTAAGAGAAACTTTAGTCAAAATCGACGATTTAAGCGCTAATCAAAGAGAAAGTTTGAAAGAGAGAAAGTTAAGAGAAAATGTCGCCACATTGAAAAGATTCTTCCCAGGTGTCAGAGGTTTAGTACATGATTTATGTCATCCTAAAAAGGAAAAATACGGACTGGCTGTTTCAACTATTCTAGGAAGAAACTTTGATTCTGTTATTGTGGATAATATATCCGTTGCTCAAGAATGTATCGCTTATTTGAAGAAGCAACGTGCTGGAAGTGCCTCTTTTATACCCCTGGACACTATCGAAGCTGAGTTAGCTACACTCCCATCTTCTGCATCTCAAGGATGTATACTTACCATCAATGCGATTGAATATGAACCAGAATATCAGAGAGCCATGCAGTATGTTTGTTCGGATTCCATTATTTGTGATGATTTAAATATCGCGAAAAGATTGAAGTGGAATAATGGTGTAAGAGCCAAGTTAGTTACTCTAAAAGGCGAATTAATCCATAGAGCTGGTCTAATGACAGGTGGTGTCTCCAAAGATTCAAGTAATAGATGGGATAAAGAGGAGTATCAAAGTTTAATGACGTTGAAAGATAGTATTATTGAGCAAATAGAGAGTATTACTGCCCATGGTAGATCCTGTTCCATAAAAAGTCGAGACCTGGAGAACAGAATATCTTTGCTAAACACTGAAATTGCTAGTATAAGGACAGACATAACGCGGTTGAATAGATCTATTGAGGAAAACCAAATAGAATTGAACTATCAAAAGGAACTATTAGAGAAGGAATTCACTCCCAAAATGAATGAATATAATGAGAAAAAGCTATATATAGAACAAAATATCTCTTCCTTGAAGGAACAAAGAGAACAGCTACAAGATACAATTTTCCAAGATTTTACTGAAAGAGTAGGATTTTCCGTAAAGGAATATGAAAGTTATTCTGGCGAAGTTTCAAGAAAGCAATCAAAAGACTTACAACAACTTCAAAAGGAAATGTTGAATATTGAGAATAAACTTCAATTTGAAACTGAGAGACTGGCAACCACGAAAAGACGTTTTACGAAAGCTGAAAATGATATTGCTAAGGAACAAGATGAATTAAATAGTTACATCAAAAGACAAGAAGATATTATTAAACGTCTCACTGATATAGATAACGAGATCAAAACACAGGAAAAAGAAATTATTGAATTTGAAGAGGTGACAACTGTGAAACAAAAAGAAATAAACAATGGTGAAGATAATTTACATGATCTTGAGGTAAATATACAATCTTTAAAGGATAAGAGAGATGAGATCAGAGAGGATATCGATAAACTTGATCTAGAAAGAATTGCAATTTTGAGAAATTGTAAAGTTTCCAATATCGAGCTACCCATAAATTCAGAAATTTCACTAGTTGAACTTCCAATCGATAATATGGATGAAGACACTATCCATATTTCGAATGAGATAGAAGTCGACTACGAAGGTCTTCCACCCAAATATAAAGAAAGTAGCAATATAACGATTAAGAACAAGTTAGAGGAAGATATTAGAGATGTTGAAGAACTGCTAGAAAGCTTACAACCAAACGCTAGAGCTACTGATAGATTTAATGAAGCAAAAGAACGATTTAATATGGTTGATAATGAAACTGAGCAATTAAAAAGTGAGGAGAAAAAAATTGTAGCCCAATTTCTTAAAATTAAAAGAAAAAGAAAAGAGTTATTTAATAAGGCATTTGACTTTGTGAGCGAACATTTGGATGGTATATATAGAGAATTGACAAGAAATCCTAATTCTTCTGCTGAATTAGCAGGCGGTAATGCCTCTTTGACTTTAGAGGATGAAGATGAACCATTTAATGCTGGAATTAGATACCATGCGACACCTCCTTTGAAACGTTTCAAGGACATGGCCTACTTATCGGGTGGTGAGAAGACAGTTGCTGCATTGGCGCTATTATTTGCCATTAATTCCTACCAGCCAAGTCCTTTCTTTGTTCTTGACGAGGTTGATGCAGCTCTTGATGTGACGAACGTCGAACGTATAGCTGCTTATATCAAGAGGCACTGCAGTGCAGATCTTCAATTCATTGTGATTTCATTGAAAAACAGTATGTTTGAAAAATCTGACGCCCTGGTTGGTGTGTACAGACAACAACAAGAAAACTCCTCCAATATCGTTACACTAAATTTACAAAACTATCCAGAGTAATGACTATATAAATAATTTGCTAGCTGTTATGTATAAATTGTAATCAATAATTAGATATCACAATATCAAGGATTCATAATGAATGCGAGCCTCAATAAATCACTATACAGACGGATTTTCTAGCTTGAGAAGATCGCACATCTATAGTGGCAAAAATTCCTCGGTCCTGCAGAGTGGAAAATTCACAGTAATAAAAATACCCTTTAGAAATCTTATATAAGGCATCCCTTGAAAACTTCAGAGTTTGTTAGAGTAATTTCTGGTTAGAATAAATTCTGTTAAGCTTGCTTTGAGAACTATTAAACTCTAAGTTATACTTTTGACTACAATAAATTGAAACACATTACTTAGCTAATTGCTATTGCGGAAATATGGCTAGTGACGAAATTAGGGCACCAATTCCAATCAAGAACAAGACTTTGGCCCAATTAAAGCTACAAGACAAGAAATCTGTGAAGTTAGGTTTAGAAATTCGATCTAAAACTCCTGGCTTACTATCACCCGAAAACAGACTGGTTAATGAATTGAGGGCACGGTCAGTGACCCCAACCCGTTCAGGATCGCCAGGTTTATTTGGGCCTAATACTGAAGATATTGATAATGCACGGTTAAGGCATTACTGCTTAGACTTCCCTCAAAGTAAAGAAGAATATGAAAAAGTAATATATGACCCAAATTCTAAATGGTTTAGTAGATCTAAGAAGCCACTTTTTAAGCCACTTGACCATTTGCCTTATAAGACAGAGAATCATCAGGATCAAGCAAAATATTTTTCACAGGTCTTAGTGAATTTGTACATAGCTATAAAGTCTCTAGATATAGAAGGCTCTATTTCAATTACCAGCAAAGACCTCTTAAACCTTAGAGGTGAGATAGATGATATAGCTTTGAAAACTGATTTATTCAAACTTACCACTGATCAAGATATAGGTGATGGTGAATTTGACTTGGAAACTGAAAAGCTGCATGATTTGTACAATGAAAATAACTATATCGAATCAAGCGCTCCGGATGTGAATTTCAAAGGTAAGATTACCGCTAAGTCTGCATCGATTGTAAATGTTAATCATTGGTCAAACGAACTAAGAAATTGTTTAGTATATGACTTCCCGCTATCTTTAAGGAAATCACTCGCTACTGTCTATTATTATATCTCTCTTGTGGAAGGCCAGGCTATTTCAAGAACTCTTTTTGTAGAAATTTTTGAACTCTTAGTCGATACAGATGATGAAGGAACCGATTTTACAAAATTATTAAGAGATAATGGATTGATATTGAATCATCAAGTTGTTTTTGACTTGCTATGTGCTTTCTTGCCAGGTCCAGAGCATGATTTAGAGAGGTATTCTCTTTCCTCAAAAGAGGATATGGAAACATTCAGAACTCTTTTAAAATTAGCTAATCTAGCTAGGCCTTTCTTTGATGAAAAAAATGAGAGTATATTAACTGAGTCAATGAATTATCTTTTGTCTAGTTTTTCACCATCAACTATGTTTGTTATATTGCCTATTATATCTGCATATGTTCCTTATCACTTTAATAAGTCATCCATGATTACTGATTACTTGCCCTTTTATTACAGTGTCTGGTCTTCAATAAGCGCAAACGTGACAGTTGATTCCCAAATGTACGACTTTATAGGAGGAGTAGCAGAACATACTTATCGCAAACTGATTGAGGATGGACCTTCAAGTTTAGACTCATTGGATATATACTTCACTGGTGCAGGGCTGTTCACAGAGGATCAAATGGCATTCATGTTTAATAGAATGCAGAGTACTCTTAGACTTGGGGGACAGATCCATTCTTATTCGAAAGCGGTGATTCCATTTGTATACAGCATTCATGGCTCAGATGATGAAGTTTTCTTATCCAGATTTACAAAGTTAATTAAATCTCTAGAAACTTTTGTTCATCCCTCCAATAGTGGGTCCTGGACAAAGCCTATTGCTAAATTTATATACTCTTTTATTAAGGTCTACCATGCTAGGGTTAGGTATGAACTTAAGACTACAGCACATAACGGTTCTAATGCCTATCTTTTAACAAAGAAAACAAATTCCAAAATAATTGACCTATTATTAAATTTTCTTTCTACTGGGTCTCAAAACAAAAATGGTGGTATTGCTAACTATTACATTTCAGGATATGCTTACTTATTAAACCTTCCTTCCAATAATTCGTTCCTTATTTACGATAAAGTTTTAGAAGACATGTACGATAGTCTAGGAGGTGAATTTATCAATTCAAGGGATAGAATTATAACTTCAATAAAACAGTTTACTAGAATTGTTCGGTTTATGACCACCGAGAAAAACTACAGAGTACATATTACTAATATAGTGTCTCTCTTACTCAATAAAATTGATGCAAATGATATGGTACTCACTGAAAATATCATTAATAGTATTGTCTCTATAATATCGTTTGTTCCATTTAAGTGTTTAGTTGGAAAAGATGAATACTTAACATTTGAATCTATCACGATACCTTTTGTCCAAGAATACTACATGCGTTTAAAGGATAACCATACTGGGATGACTGAATATAATGATACTATTTTGGAAGATGCTTTTAGAGCTTCAACAACCGAATTTGAGAATATATGCAAAGTTCTCATTGAGAAAATTTTTGAACTTGCTGATGCAGAATTGACAGAGAGTGTTGTTTTAAAGCTACACCAGACCGTTATCATGTTAATAGATTCTATGGATAAAGATCTTTTCAAGCAATTCTCTGAATTATTCATGAGGAAATTCTGGGACAATGACTTGTTCAAAGAGGAAGACCCTACCTATGAGGTTATTAGCACTACTGTTGCAGCTATAGCTAGAAGAGATAATTCTTTAAGCGAGCAAATTATTCATATGTTGATCTACAATATAAAGGCACAAATCGAAAGAGGAGCCGGCTCAGTACGTAGTATGTCAGATATTCACAAGAGAGATATCAAGCTTGTATCTTATTTGACAGCATTAAATGAGGTTTTAAGGTATTCTCCTTCTATAATAGTAAAATATCAAGCAGCAATTGTTGACTTTTTGAAATTTCTCTACGATAGTATCTCTAATCCGCCATTAGACATCATCATATCTATTTTAATTAGTAATGTCCTTTTTGCCCTAACGACAACTGAAGTGATTGATTTCTCTATGTTCTCATCAGAGTCTAGCATTCCCGAGTCCGAACGATGGGGTGGTCTACAGTTTGACAGTAAGAAGTTTGAAGAACAGAACCTGAAATTCAAATGGCATGTCCCAAGCGAGAGCGAAATCAATACTGCAATAACTATTTTTGATGATGTTTCAAGCTACTGCATTTCTAAGTTGGAGAATCTTATGCTAGCTTCAGAGCTTACCCCTAAAGTTAACGATCAGTTAAAGAAATATATATTAATCCTTACTCACTCTTTATCTGGTTGTAGTTCTTTATTTGATGCAGATTTCAACAAGAATATTAGGTCCAATGAAATACTTCAGACAAGTTCTTACAGAGAGAAGCTGATGGTCTTGAAGAATATAAGAGAGAATAACTGCGATAACCAAGAAGTAGATATAGATATAGAGCAAATTCTTTCCCAAAAAGATGAAGATGCCTATATTGAATTTGATTCGAGTTTAAGAGGGATTGAAGATTTGGATAAGGTAGAGATGCACGAAGAATATTATAGGGATATCAACATTGATGACAGCAGTGTTTCTGAAGTACCATCAGCTGTTGGTACTCCAGTCCAAGGACATTCTCAAATAAATTCTTCTATCAATTCTGGATTAGTATTTAGAGATCTGGATATGAACACTTGTAATTATTATTTTGGGACTTTAGTAGAAGATAAACTCCTTAACATCCAATATTTCAAAGTTCATGATATTAGGTCTAATATTGGGGCTTTTTTCCATAAGATTTACTTGCATGCCTCTAAGCATTATGATAATAATACTAGTTTTTTTCAATTTTTATTGCACGGCTATAAAGTTTGGATTACTGACGTCGGGCAAGAGACAATCTTCAACGATGATCCAACTTCATCTTTGGATATAGATTTTTTGGAAAATCTTCAATCTCTTTCCAACCTAGAACAACCATTTACTAGAACGTTTTTTGCGGCATTGATGAATGCAACTCATCAAGGTAGAGTGTATCATCATCCTACTAGCAGATACCCCTCAAGACTAGAAATACAAATGTTAAAGGATGTTATCAGTATGTCTACTTCTATCTTTCCTGATATTCATTTGGTTGCACAGAGTACTTTAGCTCATTGTACAAAACAACTTATTGGCTCATACGCTATCATTATCAAAGATATTTTATTGCATTTAGCTGATAATATAAAAAATAAAGAATTTATGACCGTGCAAGTTGTTCTCAATATATTGATGATAAAGAAGATTAACCGTAAAGTGGTAAAGGATTTCAGGAATATGGGGAAGATAATTTCTTTGCTGATGGATTGCACATATCTAGATAAGTTTGACATAGCAACGAATGCTGAGAATATTTTGTTCGATATAAGTTCTAGTTTGAAGATTCCATCAAAAATCTGTATTTATGACAACCATATGTTTTCACCTATAATGCCACCCGACTCATCAATTTCTCTACAAGTGGATACAGTTAAAGTAGCCAAATGTAAAAAGGTGGATGAATATATTAGTATGCTCTGTGACATCGAAAGAATGCTATTAGATAACTTGGCAGCACGGGAGAATTTAGGATGGAAGGTTAGAAGTTTTATTGTAAGCTTCATTTCTAAAATACAAAAGAGTGATTCAATTAACTTGAACCAGGCATCGATAGTAACGATATCTAAACAGATATATACAAAGCATCCTAAACTTATCCATTTAGTCTTGAGGTCATTAGTAACAATAATTGAAAAGGCTTTAGTACTATCTGAATGCCAGTATGACATCGCTAATTTGTATAACAAAAACTACTTTCCGCCGCTTCTTAATGAGATAGATACTTCTTTGAGAGCGTTTCCCGAGGAATTTTATAAGGAAATGAATAACATACAATCTCCCCGATATTTTATTGATAACAGAGCCTTTGTAGGATGGTTGTGCTGGGGAAGATCTCTCAAGGTAATTAGTGCTGCGGATTATGAATTGAACTTGAAAGATACTGATATTCATATCCTGAAAGAGTGTGGAAAACTAATTGATAAGGACTGGATATTACAGGTCACTGCTACATTGGTTGAAGAAAATGAATCGAAGTGTATTTTTAGTAGTGGTGAAGTAGCTTTCTTTTCGTACATTATTCTTCTGTCCTCAAAGGGGTATCTAACAGTCACACTAGATGACATTATGCAAGTATGCGAACAGTACTATATAAGGACCCATAAAGCTTCTATGATTATGTCAGTGGAATTCGTTGCATCTCTATTATCTGCAAGCAAGTATCTAAGCAAAGTGGAGCTCACTGAGAGAGACAAATTCTTAAATTCCTTTATTTCTGATTGCTTGAATCATGAACTAAACCAAGACGCATTTGACTCATGGAGTGTCCTATCCTGGTGGTTGCCTACGATAGTTGATATCAGAAGGTGTGAGCCACTTTTTAAATGTATATTTGAGGTGAAAAATATGTGGGATAGCAACTCTGACTCCTTCAATCAACAAGCTTCTAGGATTACATTGTTGAGAAATGTCTTATCTAGCTTAGAATTCCGATCTTTCGATACTTCTTCTATTTTACATAATATGGTTTTCGATCACCCATATGACCAAGTAAGGGATTCAGTTGCCAAACTGCTGACAACTATTATTCAAAATGATTGTGTTCCCTCAAAACCTACTCCAGAAACTCTCATTAAATATAATAAGGATGAGAAGGGATTGGGTAAACCTTTGAAGGTTCTCTCCTCAGTAATGGAAGAAATTATTAGTAAACTATTCAAAGATGTGAAAAATGAATACGCAACAGTAAAGGGTGCGACCCCACAGGAAATTTTAAAAAGCAGATACTTCTATTTATCTTCTACTATCTTTTATTGGATTAAAAACATGTCTAAGGGTCCAAATAAGGTGCTTCTAATACCTCTCATTGCTCCTTACATTTTGCCGTTTTTACTAACACTTTTAAATCAAAGGGAAGTCTGTTATTTAGGTGGATTGGATCCAATGAAAATATTTGTAGGTTTATCTAGAATGCCAGTCCGGACAGATCAGATCGAACCTATTTTATCAGCTATATGTGATAATGAGAAGAAGATGTCGTCTCATCAATTAAAGATCTGCCTCGCTTTCATTCAATTTTTCTTATCTGCGCATTTATTGCAGCTGTCAGATGAAGAATTGGAACAAATCTTTGACTTCGTAATCCTACAGCTGTACAATAAAGAATATGTTGAAGTGAGAGTTACTGCTGCAACTGTGCTCTCTGATTATGTCCACAACATGGGAGAAGATGTTAGATTAGAAGCGCTAATTAAGAAATTTGACAAAGGCCTAACAAAATATTCTTGGGAGGAAAAACAAAAATTATCGAAGACAGATCTCAATATACATGCCCGTATCCTTGGATTAGGCTCTATTGTTTTAGCCTTTCCTTACGCTTTCCCACTTCCTTCTTGGATTCCTACTCAATTGAGTATTTTATCTAGCTGGGCAAGAACAAATGGTATGACGGGAAGTGCAGCTAAGAATACTATAAATGAATTTAAGAAAGTTCGGGCTGATACCTGGAAATTTGACAGAACTGTGTTTACCAATGACCAACTTGAAGATCTCGAAGGTGTATTATGGAGAAGTTATTACGCTTAAGTTTAATGAACTGCTGAATATTTTTCATATCATAAAATGCTAATAAGTTAATTGTAATGAAAGCAAATACTTAAGTATTTCCCCATAGTTCTTTTTTATAAATTATTAACCATATTAGTATTTCCAAACTACTCAAAAAATTAACATAATAGCGTCTCCAATGTTTTTATTCCATGGTAGGCATATATAAATAACCTTTAATAAGGTACATTAAGAACTTAGAAAGAGGATATGTATTATGCTTTCCTTAAGATTATATAATTAGTATAGATAATTAACATTTATCTAGTTACATTCTATTTCAGTACGCACATTAAGTAAGAGCATCTAACTAATAATATAAATGATGTCTCTGATCTTTGAGGTATATATTTATCGCAGTTCCCTGCATATCTTGGGATAGTGAGCAAAAACAGAGTCCCGTAAAGCTCACTATACCTATCATAAAGAATCATAATTTAACATAAAATTTATCATGATCAGTATTAAAATTCAGAGCATCTCAATAGTTATGAGACAAACATTTCTAAGACAAAAAGACTTAGAGAGATAATGCCGTTAGAACTGTTGGAATTTGATATAAACGAGGCTATTTTCAAGGGATAATTGAGAAAAAAAGGTTGAGCTTATTATTACCCTTGGCATCATCACAGTATCGATTAATTTCTAACTTTCATCCCTTTGCGTAAAACAATAGTTGGAGACTAGTTCAAATAATATTCGTTCGAACCACAATATCGTTTCTGTCAAAAATGGATCGGAACACATAGTCAAGCAGATAAGCTACCAAAACATATTGACAATAATATACCATTCAAATTACTGATTATATTTTTCGATACAGGTCTCCATGCTTGGAGTATCCATCTAGTCATCTGTTTCTGGTAAGGCATTGTAAGATGGAAAATTATCGTCAATATTAAACATAGCAGTACTTGAAGTATTGTTCCTTAGTCTGCTCAAGCCTTCGACGCCCATAAATACGGCATTTAAAATGTCGTCACTGAAGCTGTCCTCTGTCTTCATTAACATATCTATCTCTGCATGGTTTTCGATAGAAGACTTGAAAGAAATAGGGTTACTATCCAAATGGGCCTTCCCAGCCATGTCAGTCAATGCAGTTATTATTGAACCAGTATCATCAAAACCGGAAGGCATTACTTGTGAGCCACTACTATCAGAACGTGAACTCCCATAATTGTAAATTTTTTCAGTATCGATTGAGTCGTCTTCTTCGAGATTTATATATGGAGCTATACTAGGTATAATATTGTTAGTGTTGTTACGAGTCTCCTTAGCTTCAGTATAGTTTGTTTTCTTCCCAATTTTTTTTCTCTTTGTATGGCATTTACAAGGTTCCCCAACAGGGCAAAGACATACACTACGGTTACTGTCCCTATCCAAAAAGGACTGCAACACAAGATCATCTTTCCCGCAAATGCACGTACCTGATGGATTAGCATGTTTGACAGTTCTCAGATCTTTGCAATGTCCACAGTTAGTGGAAGGTCGCCCTTTCCTCTTAACCTCCACTAAAGGTCTATCTTCATGTGTACATGCAGAAGTCCTATGGCCTCTAATACATAACTCACATGCATACTTCTTGCCATTTCTAAATATCATTTTCTCAGTACTTCGTCTGCTTTGCTATTCTCCACTTCTAATCTCCATGATGGATTGAATCGTATAAATTCCAATAATAAAAAAAAGTCCTTGTCCGGTTTTTATATATAATTCTACATTCCCGTAAGAATGGCGTGCAATTAAAATTCCGGTATTAATAGAACAACTTTACTTCCAGAGGAGTAAAAGCTGCGGTATTTTTATATTGCATTAATATTTGCAACCATCTTAAATAGTAAGTGAAGGTAAAGTTCAAGCTTAGCTGGCATATCAATTCCCCCTTGATTCTAATCCTATTGTAATATGTTGAATGGATACCATATTTTGGACGCAGTAAAGCACTGAAAATTTACAGGTTAAAAACTGAAAAGAATGTTACAATTTGAATGAGCTTCCAGCACTATTTAATTTTCATGTACCACAGACTCCCAAATCTTTTACAAATAGAATTGGTAAAAAGAAATGCGCAAGCCCGGAATCGAACCGGGGGCCCAACGATGGCAACGTTGGATTTTACCACTAAACCACTTGCGCTTATTTTTGTGTGTTTTTATTTTAATAATAACTAGTTGTGGGACAGAATAATTAAGATAAATGAAACAGATAATATTCAGAATATAATAGGAATGTTATATTACACAGACTATTATATTATTGGCAGCGGATCGGATTAATAGTTATTTGGCAATATATATTTTACAGACAGAAAAGTTTTTTGATTGTTCTAATTTGGATACAAAAAATAAATTTAAAATATAAGAAGAAACTTTTATATGTTTCGTAAATATCAAAAATCCTTAAGCGAGATGAACTTTTCACAATGTTTTGTCAATATTTGGAGTGGTATTTATTTTGGGTAATATCCATTTTGGGTAATATCTATTTCTTGGCTATGATTTTTCATAAAATCATATTTCTAATTAATCTTGAGAATTTACTGGTTATAATCACAAGTAACCGTCATCAGTAGAGCTTGTTTCACGTGATAGCTCAAAGATATTACCGGAGAGCTGAGTTTACAACATGTTTTATTGTAATAGAATAGCTCTCTTATAGTAGTACAATGTTAAATGACACTTAGTGATTGACTTTATTTGAGTATACAAATATGTAATCGGGAATTCGATGATCTCTTTTTATATAATATTTATAATTAAGTGAACATTAAAATAAATGAAACCATTAAACAGAATAATCCTGTAGCTTCTGATAAAATTATTCCTAAAATACAACATTGGAATAATTGATTTTTTAATGATGGATTTCTTGAAACACCATTAATTAAAGCTGCGAATACGATGGCAATACCAATACCCGCTCCTAATAACCCAATTAGAGCAATACCTGCTCCAATATATTTAGCTGCTATTACTAATTGCATATTTTTTTTATTTGTAATATTTATTACTATTTAAATTAATTAATTTTATAATATTATAATATAAAATATTAATATTATTTATTATTATTTATGAGGACTACCTGTTTGTGTTGGACTTCTTGGGGAATTTGGGTTTCATTAACTAAATTGTTTTTTTGTAATACCAGTCATCTCTAAATATAACAACACTTTAATATTTCCAAACTTTTTACAAGTAAACAGATAACTACTTGTTAATCCTTGGCCTTTTTCTTATTAGTTCCTAGATTAATGAAAATATTGCTTAGTGTATTTAAATTAAAAAGGTAGAAGTTTGCTGAAAATTTACTTTAAAGGAGCTCTTTTCTATTTTTAATGTATTTTACCTTTTTGGAAATACTAGTAACTATAGTGAATGTCTTCTTTTGAATGAAATAAACAATAAAATTCAAGGTGATAGTCTACTAACAAAATTATAAAAGAAGGGCAGTGCCAAGCAGAATGACTAAATAATAAGAGCCGCTTTAATTCTATCAACAAAAACTGTAAAGTGGTACAAAATCAAGAACTGTATAAAAATATCAAATTTTATTTCAACACTATAAATTTTTTTTTGGAATATGAGCACATATTACTGTATTAAAAGCACATTTTTAGTATTACTTTAATACCATTTCCCATCGAAATGGACGAAGATGTTCGTTAATCGATGAGATGAAAATTTTCAAAGTTAAGATACTTGAAAATAATATTATATATAATTCTTTATAATTATAGTTTTGTATAGTTTGAAGAAAACGATTAGTTGAAACGTCGAAATATGACTAATAACATCTCTGATTCCACAGGTCTCCAATAAAAAATAGTGTCACTATATTTTTTATAAATATATATAAAATTACCTATGAAAGTTTAGATCTCTTTCAGTTGAAAAGAGAGTGTTTTGCGATCACTCTAAAAATGAAATTTTCATCTTTTAATTCGCCAAAAGAAATGCTGTAATTTGATGGAGAAACTTCAAAAATTTCTCACAACTTTCTTTTTATCAGCTATTCAAACAAATTGTTGTATCTTGATGCATATCCACTTTAATGAGTTATTTATATGCAAATATGCAGGGAAAAGCTCCTTCAAGTAATGTTCGCTTTAACATATGATCTTTTTAGATGTCAAAAAGAGATAAACAAAGATAATCTTTCTAGATCAAGTAGTGAAAAAATTACACTTCAACAGTAACTGATGTTGTAATACACATATATTCAAAGTTGAATTATACTTCTTATCATTTTTTTTGCTTATTTAAACGTATTGAGTATTTACCCTAGTGAAACAAAATTAATAAGCTGATACTTTGACAACTTCCAGTTTTGCGAAATTAAAGAGAACCTGGCGTAACCATTTAGTAAATCTTAATCGAATGTGTTTTTTGTAGTTACGTATACGTTTATTATTTACCAATAATAATCTACCTAGAAAAGATCTGGCTCTACAAACAATTTGTAAAATAACACTTCCCTTCTACTGCTTTGACTAAAAATTGATTTCCAAGAAATTATTGGGGCAACTAGGGGATTATATTTGCTTCATTTTATCTTGTTAACACATTCCTGTTTTGTTATGCAGGGCGAGAAACTGAGATGGTTGAAAGTTCTTTGAAGCGTACGTTCAAGTGAAAAGATTAAAACTTCTCCTTCCAATAGATAGTGCCTAGAATATCTTATCTGCCCTCCAATATCACAAAGAAATCTTGGAGTATATTCTAGATGAAGGAATACTTACAGCAACCCTGAAAACATTGAGTAATTTAATCTTACCAAGTGTGAATCCTCAGTAACTTTGCATACTTACAAAGCTATGCCAATTCCATTGAAACCATCAATGATAGATTGACTAAAGGCAGTATTCTGTGCTGTCACTTTCAAATGTTCAATATCAATCTCTTTTCTTGGAGAATATTAAACTAGGTCCTCTAGGGTAGCTTCTTCACATTAAAAAAGCGCCAAACTAATATTCTCTTTATATTTCATAAACTAAACAGAATCAAGGACATTAAATAAAATCCTGTATATTTCTGAAATATTTCTCAACGCTTCAAGTTCTGTCAGATTCTGCATATACGAATCAAATTCCGAGGACTCCAATCCCAATATTTCACTATCAATCCTTGGTTTAACATCATTAGATATGGCTTCGTTAGTTTTTAGTAGATCATTTCTAATTAGATGCATCACATCTATTAATGAATCTTCATGATATTTTAGGACATTAAAGAGCTCGCTACTTCTTTTTCTTCTGTTCTCGAGTACTTCATTTAGTACCATATTTTGCTTTTTCAATAAACCCAAATTGTTGCTCGACTCAATTGAAGGAAACTCACTCATATTGGTGGCCCTTCTTTCTAAAAATTGATTGAAGATGGTTACATCCTTCTGCTCTTCACTGGCTTTTCTGGTAGGTTCCTTATTCAACCGAGAAGATAGTGTATCTATGTTTTGTAGAAGTTGCTCCTTCTTGCTTTTATTTTTATGCAGTTGAGTGGTAAGACTCTCAATGAGTTTATACATCTGATCCAAATTTTCATTTTGTGGAGTTACAAATAACTGCTGTGTTGAGTATGTTTCCTGATTCTGATTTTGATTCTGATTGTTGTGATGATTCTGCAATTTCTGCTTTCTTTCTTCCATCATTTTTGTATCGGGAAGAAAATGGCTGAATTTGACATCAATAACTGTTTAAGTTGTATAGTAGCTGCTCTACCTTTTACTTCATTTTTAAAGGAACTTGAATAAAAATAATAAAGCGCTTGATAAATGCGAAATGAAATCCATTTCGTATAATAGGATTTCCCATGTATTGTCTAAATATTATATAATAAGTCAAGTATCTTCGATACTAAACATACTTAGCATTCAATACATGGAGTACATGACGTTTACAATCTTTTATGAACATATATTTCCAACGTCTATAACTTTTCTACACATGGAGAAATATAATGATTCCTTAGTAAAAATAATACATTAAGAGACAAACCTAAACTTTCAAGCTCAGATTGCTAAGAACTACAAGGAAAAACACCTCCTGCCTATTAGTGAAACATATTAAGTAGGAAGCTGTAAACTATAATCTAAAAATTGTCGATTGTTAAAATATCTTCGTTTTTAAGCATATATTTCTCAATTAGCTGTGCATTTAGTAGGTCATTTGAGTCAAATTTTTTCCCACCTTCTTCCAAAGTATTAACTATCCCACTATTTAAATGCCTTTTGGCTACCCTTTTACGTAAAATGTCTACTGGCACATGAAGATGTGCGAAAATAGAAGCTTCGGAAGTCTTTAGAGCTGGCATAATCTTGCTCCAATTCTCCTCGCCATGCATCAGATATAAGCCTTCAAAAATCAAGATTCTTGTAAAACTGGATATACAATGCTCATTCGGATTTGGGTCCTTGGCTGCATGATCAAAACCTGGGGCAACAATAATGGGAACTTCTGTACTGAAACTACCCGCTAGCTTTGCCCAAATGTCTGACCCTTCAACATGAGATGGTTTAATTTGCATAGTTTTGGCTAGTAATTGACAAAGTTCAGCAAAATTATTACTGTCAAATGTTGGTGGCGATCCTCTTCTCTTCATTGCCAATTCTGGATTTTTGAAACACCCTAACGCTGCACGAGAAAGATGGAAACCATCCATAGGCACAATTTGGGCAATATCCAAATCCTGCATTGGTTCGATTTTATCACTATATTTTATTGTAATAGAGTTCGGAAAACCACCCCTTCCTAGAACGACTGTTTCACCAGCACCTGGGGTATGATATTTTGTAGGTGTAAAACTGGTATCCTCCACTGTGTTGGGGGAAATCCCATCGTTAGCTCTCAGCACTTTAAGTACATCATCGTCAATTTCTTCTACGCCTTCCAGACAATCATATGCTTTATGTCCTCTCTCAATGTTCACTTTTTCGGGATGCTTATTTATATAATCTTGAAATTTCTTATTGAGAATGTCACGAACTTCTGTTGCTATAGTAGATTTGCCAGACCCGGGTGGACCTACAAGTACCAATGCAATTCTATAATTGGTATCAATCTTCTCCTCACATAGTCTGAGAGCTCTATCAACTAAAACATCTGCTACTGACATGACCAAAATCTTTGGTTTGCTTAGCTTGATTGACCAAATCTAAAGGTATGTTTTTATTCTTCCAAGAATTTTGTTCCTGGGGAACAGTTTTCCTTCGGTTTCCTTATTCCTTTTTTATAGCAAGTACGATGTCGATTTACAAACGGTAAATAAGAATATCTTGGCGGCATTCAATTGTACTTCTAGTAAATAAAAGGTCGATAAAAATGTCCTAGAACAAATAATTTTGTTTCTTGCAAGACCTTCAAAGTACTCCATGTGTCGAAGCATATAACACATTCACTAAACAGAAAAATGTCCCTACTATAAAAACTGCAGTTTTATCAGCAAACCTGAAACACTTCTCTTTTGTTCCCAACATAAAATTGGTTTTCTAATTTCTAATATGAATTCTTCCTCTTTAGGTAAATCTTCTATAACAAGCTTCAATATTATAAGCGCTTGTTCACTATGATACGCAAGTAGAAGTAAGCTATCACACTTAACACAGACTTTTGTTGCACTATCATATAAAGTTAGGCACACATAGGTCTCTATAAAACAATAAATTCTGGCACAACCATTTGAATACAATTCACAACACAAAAGCAAATTAAGCATAAATATATGTAGTGAAATGCTTTCGGAAAGCGTATACAATATATAAAATGAGTTAATGTTTAGGTTATTATAAATAATTTTGTAAATCACGTGCAATTATGTGTTTTGCTAAGTTTGCTTTTACCAGATATTTTGGTCCCAGACTTTAATTCAACAAGTAGGGTAATCTGGGATGTATATTTTCCGCCTGCATATATATTAGAATTATGAAGAATATGAGTGATTAATCTTCATTCGGCTTGATTACATGTTTAGTATGTTATAAGAATCTTAGCAGTGATATAAATTGAAGGTTAAAATAGGCGATGTTCAAGTAGTGTCGTATATCGATGATAAATAGCATTTTTTACCTGATATACCAGTCAGACAGTAACTTTTAACTAATTCACGTTTGAGATGTCCTCAATTAAGATAGGTGCTAAATGAAAAGAATTCGGCAGAATTGATTGTCAGTACTTTTTTTTTATAATAAATTCACAAAAAATTGCTTATTTAAAAAATTATCAAATACTGGAATAGTATATCTGAGAATCTAGTAAGGAGAAATGAATTAGAAAACGTTATCACTCATCTCGTTTTGGATGTTTCTAATGAAATTTTACAGTGCACATAAATGCAATAGTCTGATAGTTAATATCATTTTTCATTAAGAACTGCTTACATTTTTTGAAGTAATGATTAATGCCTTTTTAGCGAAGATAAATATTACTGCATCATTTGATCAGCAAGCCTGAAGCACGGATTATATGAAAGTGAAAAGGGGAAGAAAACTGTGATACAATACTTAAAGACTTCTACATTAAAATAATTAGATACATAATGTTCTGTAATGTTAGAGATATTAAACATAAACGTTATAAATTCGGTTAATTTTTCTTCTTACTTTTTTTGCCCTTAGAAGTTTGTTTGGAATTGGCGCCCTTTTTATTTGGTATGTTGCAGAGAAGTTTGTCAACACAAAGAAGAGGAACTAGCTCGGTCTCTTTTAGACCTTTTAAAAGTTCTTTCTCCTTAGGTAAATCAGGCTCCTTTTCAGAGTCTTCATTTCTATTTTGGAAATACCTTAACATTTCAGTCATAGACTTCGTTTTTTTGCCGTTTCCTGGTTGTATCTTTATCTTGTATTTATATTTCAGTAATGAAGGCCATGGTGCAAATACAGGCACGATATCCAAAATATTGTCATTACTATCTGGCATAGCCTTGAGCTCATCCCTGAATACAGAATAGTTAATGAGAACTTTTTCATTTCTAGTAAAGTTTAATGCAATATTCTCCTTTTGCTGCTCCCTTCTTGACTTCTTGTACTCCCTTTCTTGTTGCTTTGCTAACTCATCTTGTTCTTTTTTCTGTTGTTTTTGAATCCCTTTTAATGTTCCTAAAGCTTGAAGTCTTAAGAAACGTTCTGTCTCGTCCTGGTCTGCATATTTTCTCTGTATCTTTTTTAGCTTACCCTTCTTCCCACGTACATTTTTGTTCATATTCTCTACAACAGATGTTCTAACACTAATGGAGTCATCATTTTCATCTTTCATTGAAGTGTTTTGTAAAGACAAAGAGTCCAATGATACTACCATATCATCTGACTCAAATAACGAGTCGTTTGGTATGTGCTTGAACTCATGAAGTGATGTGGAATCTTTTTTATCTAATTTGTTAGCAGTATTTTCGTCATCGAGCTTCTTATAAACAATCTTCTCTCCCTCAGTTGTACTATCGATTCTTGCATCCTCCTGTTCTCGCTTTTCTTCTTCTTCTTCTTCTTCCAACTCTTCCTTCGTATTGACATCTTTAACCTTCCACAGGAAGCCAAATCCCATTACTAATTGAGAAGGTGGCAATAAGGCTAATTGTTTTTCATTTTTAATACGAAAGTTTCCAGGTGGCAAAACATTCTCATATGGGTCAAACTTAGATATATTGGAACAAAGACACCATGTGCATGAAGAGGCAATCTTTTTGGACCAAGCTTCACTAGCTGACATACAGAGAATACCTGCTTGCATGAGAGTATTAGGAGGAATTGGTGTTTTATCAGGATTTTTAATGAATACAACCGTATCAAAAGAATTTGTTACAAATATATCATCGTCTTCAATATATTTACTAAAGATTTGGTCAGTATCTTGACCACTTCTTCCCATTAAAACTAGATAACCTTCACCTGAAAAAAACCAGCTGTATTTCTCAAAAAAATAAGGAGCCCTGATCTTTTTCAAAACGTTGTGACTCTCCTTCAGCTTTTTCTTTAATTGGTCCTCAATTTTACCTTCTATATTTTTCATTGCCTTTTCCATATGCTTTTCAACACGCCTCTGTTTTTCAATATTTGATTTCTTTATAGTAAAGTACTGAGAGGCATTCGCATATGCAGAGAGAGTTAAATCGATCGTCACGCACACGGAGTTACCTTTCTTGTTTCCTTTAGTTTTGCTCCTAGTGCCTATTGATGAATGATTCTCATCGGAGTCTGAATCACTATCAGATAGAGAGGAATACTCATCATCTGTACTACTCTGCAATTCATGAGGATTTGAAAAATCTTCTTCAATCGGTAGGTTCAAGTTAATTTTGTTATCTGCTAGATTTAATGGTAGCTGAATTAATTTTGCAATATTATTCCCCTTCCTTTGTTCACTCATTATCAACTTTTCAATCACTTTCCAGTCCGTCTGCTGCTCAATTAATCCTTGTACAGCTCTTTGAGCTTCCTCTACTAGCATGGCATTATTAATGATAATATGACCCTTCAACTCGTTATTAGATTGAACATCCTGTAGTGCTTGTAATTTTCTTTGGTTTTCAGAGTGAGCTTCATCGATTTTCTTTTTTGCTAGCTTTTCTTGATTTTGTATACGTAGAGCGTATTTCGAAGACTCAATAGTGGAAAAAAACTTATCAACTGTATTATTATATTCTCCATCTACTTTGATAATATGCCATTTAGACACTTCAGCATCCTCGAAGAAAGGTTGAAATGGATGAAAACTTTCAAATATATACTCTAGATCAGCATTGTCTTTTGTTTCATCAAAATCTTCATTTCTTTTTGCTGATACATAACCACCCTGATCTTTATTTTGCACTAATTCTTGATACTCTGCTTCTGTGCAATTCAAAATTTGAGCTAAGAAATCTTCTTTCTCTTGAAAATCCGAGTATATTGAAGCTGGGGATATTCCATTGCTCTTTAAATTTTTAGATAACAAATCAGATGAAAGATGAGGCTGTTCTTTCAGTAATAACTTATGTATGGACGATTTTTTTGGTTGTTTGTTTTTTCCTAAACCACTTGGAGGATGATCTAGAACTGCATTATCTGCTTTTCTAAACCATTCTGAAACATCATTAGATGTAAAAGTAATATCAGATGATATGATTGCTTTGGTTTCTTGAGAAAATAGAGAAGGTTCAAACATTCTATAGATCTCTCCAACTTTATTTTGATGTTCATCAACAATTCTCTGTAAGGACATGATCCTTCTGTCTCCATCGAGAAGAATAACATTACCAGCACTAAAGAATTCAAAAACCAGATAGAACAAACCATCGGAAAATTGAAATACTAAGATACGATCATTAGGAACTTGTCTTAAACCAGTCAATCTCTTTGATTTTAAATGTTTCCTCAATTTAGCTACAAATCCAGAAGGTACTTGTGGAATTGCTCTAGTAAATTTTGTAATATGGATCCTCAAACCACAATCAACGACTACATTCACTTTAGAATCTGGTTTGTTGAATTTTAAGAGAAACTGTCTTTTGGAATCAGCGATATTATAAATGTTGTTAAGTCTCAAAGATTCCAATGAGTTTCTTAATTCCTCCGTCAACAGCAGCAAATCTAACGCACTGATTCTCTGTTTCATATTGATTAAACCTGAGTTCTATCTGTATATGTACCTATATGTGTTTATAGGTGAGCTTTTGATCGTGCAAATGTTGTGCACCTATATGTCTTAAAGCTCTTTGCTTAATTATTTAATTTTTTTCAATTAATCCCGAAATTCAAACATAAGAAACCCGGACAGACAAAAATCAAATAATTAAGTAACACCGAAGGGAAATAGAGTGTCGCCATTCAACTAATTGAGCTATGTTTACAATATTTGTTAGTGAATAATAAAGAATATTTTAAATATGAAGCATCGGAACATCGCTATACCTGAACTTAAACTTACTTCTTTATTATTCCTACTTTTCTTTTATAAACAGCTTGCTCAAAAAAAGAGAGATGATGTTGGTGTATACTAGTAATACCTAAACAAAGATATAAAAATACATATCAGATACTTATGTTTTTATTTTATCTTCTCTATTTTCTAATGTTTCGAAATTAATATGCAGTTACATTTTACCAAATATAAAATATATAATTTAAGAAAATCACCAAAATTTTAGTAAATGTTATATGTTTAAGTAGCTTTCCTTTTATTTAATAAACCAATAATAAATGTAGCAGTAATAGAGTCCTGTTAACTTACAAGTTTATTGTTTATTAGTAAAATGAGATGCAGGCACGTGACTCTATATTCACTTTAAGTAGGACTAAAAACTGCTTAAAAGCAACAAAAGTAAGCGCAAGTGGTTTAGTGGTAAAATCCAACGTTGCCATCGTTGGGCCCCCGGTTCGATTCCGGGCTTGCGCATGTCTTTTTAGACTTGGATTTAAACTTTTTGTATCGTTGTGAATGATGATTTCTGAATTAAGATAAATTGGAATAGTATTGAATAAATCTTTCATAATTAAAAGAAGCGCATTAAGGGTTTTCCATGTTAGCAAACTTTTTTTAACCTTTTCCATAAAGAATATCGAAGAGAGATTGAGATCAATTTCGATAAAAATCAGATTGTAAACTAAAGGGATACTTTTCAATTGAATGTCGAACGAGTTCGAAAATACAACTACTGTTAGTGACGGCTTAGAAGGTGTTGATGATTTTCTCGACGAGCCAAATCCCTTTGATGATGTGAATGGTACTGATGACAATGTTGTTCCACAGTATTCCTCGATAGTACCTGATATATCACCTAGTCCAATGAAAGATTCACATCGAGCTAATAATGAGGGATCTAATAATGACCGAATTACTCATGATACCAGTACCACTAGTACAAAGGACTTACCTCCAGGATTAATTAACTACTATTCTCGTTATTTCCAATTGAGTACTGACACTTTTAAGAAAAGGATATTTAGTAGTCTCTTCAAGTTAAATGATGTAATTATAACAATTGATCAAGAAGAAGGTATAAATGAAGGCAATAATCAACGTGAATTATATGGTGCCACATGGATCACTTCCACTATTGTTCTTTTAAAATTTATTGTTCCTGGACTTATAAATCTTTTTTACAATGGTATTATTAGAGGTAAAGATTTTACTAAAAAAGATATTAAACAAGAAGTATATTTACAATTAATTCATAGTATTTGGATTTTTTTTGGATATACTTTCATAATTCCATTCATTGTATTACAATTGATTAAAAGGGATGAATCTACGAATATTCGTGAGAACGTGAAAAATTTAGTTGGACTAATTTCCATTTATGGATATAGTAATGTATATTGGTTCATTACGTTACCAATTTTAGAGATCTTTAATGAATTGAAAAATACGAAAATTTTTTATCCTATTAAATGGACTATTTTAGGTTTAAATTGGTTAAGAACTTCTTATTTTATGTATATACAGATATGTGATAATTCTAACCACACTGAGGGAAGTAAAAAACTAACAGTATCATTTATTGGTTTATTAGCATTTCAAACTATATTCCATTTACTTGTTTTGTTTATTTTATTTTAATAGATAGAAAGAAAAATAAATGTTATATGTTTCGATTTTTTTATAAAGTAGTTATATCTATATATATATATATATATAACTATGCATGTTTGTAAATTACAAAGTGTTCGTAAAGTAATATGACTAAATATGATAATGAAATTTTTTAGAAACCAGCTTTAGTGTAGTCGTTAATGTCCATTTGATAAATAGATTTATTTTTAACTCTTGAAGATATTTTAGAAAAGATATTGATATCAGCTCTAGTGAAACCTTTTGAGAATAAACAATTACAATTTTCTAATGCTGAAGAGGAAGGTGAAGATGAGGATGATGATGCTGAAGGAGAAGACGTATTGTGATTATGATTATTTTTCTTCTTACAACATGATAAACAAGGTTTAAAGAGAATTAATTTATCTAGATGTTTTATTAAAGCGATCTGATGGACATTATTATTATTGTTGTTGTTAATCATGATTGAGTCTAATATTTCATTTGAGATGTTTAGTTTATTTAAAAAGACTTGATTTTTAATTATATCATCATTAGTTAATATATGATGTAAATTATTTGAAATCAATTTAATAATAAAATCATCTTGAGCTAGGATATCAATCTTTGCGTCACATTTAATTTTTTTCAATCTACAAGTATCACAACTTGGACCAACTCTTTGTCTTTTAGTAGTAGTGAAAGTTGCTGGATTGATACCACTACTTGCGGGATCGATGTGTGGTGGTGATATCGATCTAGTTGATAGGGGAGATACAGATCTCTGAATGATATGAGAATTGTTATTATTAATGTGAGAATTTTGATTGTTAGGAGCGAATTGAATTGGATAAGGTTGTACTTGTACTTGTACTTGTTGTTGTGACGGTATTTGTAAATTTGAATTATTATTTTGTTGTTGGATCGGGAATATAATATTTAATTGAGGAGAATTTGATCCACTAACTGGGATAGTTGGAGGAGGAGTAATATTAGAGATATTAATTGGAGAATTAACATTTAAATTAGATAAATTATTTTCATGTATGGAGTTATTAGAAGAATTATTTGTTAATAATTTTGGTCTCTTAGTTGCTAATAAAGCTAAATTATCTAACCCATTATTATAAGATCTCTTAGAATTTGAATTATTCAAGAAGAAATCATTATGATGATTTAAATTATTATTTACATCATTTATATTAAAATGATTTAATTTAGCATTGAATGATGATAAATTTGGTAATAACAGAGGAGGTAAAGATTGATCCTTGTTGGAGACAGTTAAACTTGATGCGGACATGATATCATAAGAGGAAATGCTTTTTGAGATTTATTGAAAAAAAAAAGAAAGAGAGAAGATGCAAAGAAAAATAAATTGAGGGCAATCTAATTTTATTCTTTTTATAAGATATAAAATTGTGTGAGTGAATAAAACAGAAGAGAAAAAACAAAACAAGCGGGGTGCACAAAGTAACTAGAGAAAATAGATCTTATAAGAACTTAGTAAAAGAAAGTATTTATAATGGAAGTGAAAATGAAATTGAAAGATTGATGACAAAAAATTTTTTTTTTCTTCTTTTGTGGTTGGAGGCTCGGAGAGTTTTGTGGTGGTAGAGATTAAGTTTTCGATTAAATAATCCGGTTTTATGTAAATTTCTCGAACAAGATTTTCTTCGGTGCGGTGTTGCCTATGGAGGGGCAGCAGAAAAAGAAAGAGAAAAGCGGAGGTTTGAGATCTGAGTTATGTAATAAACCGGGCGGCTGTCGGAGAAGAGGCCGGAGCAGCGCCATCTGGAAGGAAAATGAGCATTATTCCAGTTTTTTTCTGGGAAGAAACATTGTTCCGTGGGTTTGCCCGAGAATGTCCGCGATTGATGCTTGTTGACATCATCGCGTTGAAGTGCGAGGCCGGTCGGGGTTTTATTTGGGTGGCCTAGAGATCGAGAGAGAAACTGTGGCAGTCACGTGCTGTCTGGGTGTTATCACTCCGAAAAATGCCCTGCAGCCACGTGTGCTCGGATCTTGAGAGACGGAAGCGGCCCGCCGGGTGTTTGTGCTCCGAGGATCCCGGGTTGGATCACGTGCATGATTGACACATTTTGTTTCTTTACTTTTTTTATTTTTTGTGTTTTGTTGACACAAAAGTGCAAGTTTCTTTTTTTCAGGTTTCGCGTTCCTTTTGTGATTTTCTTTCTAAAGGTGTTAAAGAATGAAATGGAGTTAATTTTTTTAATTGTATTGTAGAAAAACCAGATAGATGAGAATAGTTGGTTATTGTTTTCACTACAGATTTAAAGGGAAGTTCTATATATTTATATATATCATTCATTATATAATTACTTATCTTATCTAAACTTTATATGGCTAGGAGAAGATTACCAGATAGACCTCCAAATGGCATAGGTGCAGGTGAAAGACCAAGATTGGTCCCCAGATCTATCAACACTTCTAACTCGGTGGCTATCCTCACTAAACCGTTTAAAGTCCCATATAAAATAACAAAGACAAATCATACTAATAATAAATCAACTATTTATGCTAATGGTAGAACTTTAAGGAAAAGATCTCAAACTGTTTCTTATTCTGGTTTAGATATTGATTCTTCTTCCGATATTTCAAATAACTATGATGATGATAATAATAATGCTTTTACTTTCTCTCAGTATAAGAGAAGAAAAGATGCTTTGAGTTCTTCAAGATTATTAAATGATCCAAATAGATTAAATCAAATTGAAATCATTTTAAAGAGATCTTTTACTGTCCCTATAAAAGGTTATATACAAAGACATAGTCTCCCGTTAACTTTAGGTACTAAGAAAAAAATTATACCGGAACCAAGACCTCTACATGATCCAGCTGATGAATTCGCTATTGTCCTATATGATCCTTCTATAGATGGTGATATGATTATGAATGATAGTAATGATACTCTACCAGAAATTAATGAAAATACTCAAGATACCACTACCACTACCACCACGAGTAATAATACTAATACTATGGTAAAGAAATACTCACATCCGAAGCTTTTATCTAATGGATTAAGAAATAAATCATTACAAGAATTATTATCTTCTTCAGTAGATTCCACCAATAATAATACTAAAAAAAAATTCCCTAATGTTCCTGTAGTAATTGATCCAAAATTAGCTAAAATCTTAAGACCACATCAAATTGAAGGTGTAAAATTCTTATATCGTTGTGTCACTGGTTTAGCTATGAAAGATTATTTAGATTCTATTGCTATTAATTCTAATATTTCTAATATTTCAAGCTCTGATATAGATGAAAATGAAATTATATTAAATAAAGAAGATACTTTATCAAATTCACAAAAAGCACAACAACAACAACAAGAACAAGAAAAACAAAAAGAAAAGGAAATAAATAGAGGTGCTTACGGTTGCATCATGGCAGATGAAATGGGTCTAGGTAAAACTTTACAATGTATCGCTCTAATGTGGACTCTTCTAAGACAAGGCCCTCAAGGAAAGAGACTTATAGATAAATGTATTATTGTTTGTCCTTCCTCTTTAGTTAATAATTGGGCTAACGAATTAATTAAATGGTTAGGTCCGGGGACCTTATCTCCATTAGCAGTAGATGGTAAAAAATCTTCTCTAGCAAGTGGTTCTTCAACTGTCTCAGAAGCAATTCATCATTGGGCACAAGCTAAAGGTAGAAATATTGTTAAACCTGTATTGATTATTTCATATGAAACTTTACGTAGAAATGTTGATCAATTGAAAAATACAAGCGTTGGTTTAATGCTTGCAGATGAAGGTCATAGATTGAAAAATGGTGATTCATTAACGTTCACTGCTTTAGATAGTATTAATTGTCCAAGAAGAATTATATTATCAGGTACACCAATTCAAAACGATCTTTCAGAATATTTTGCCCTATTGAATTTTTCAAATCCAGGTTTACTAGGAACAAGAACTGAATTTCGTAAAAATTTTGAGATCCCAATATTAAGAAGTAGAGATGCTGATTCAACTGATAAAGATATTAAAAAAGGTGAAGATCAATTAACAAAATTATCAAATATTGTTTCAAAGTTCATTATTAGACGTACAAATGATATCTTATCAAAATATTTACCTTGTAAATATGAACATGTTATCTTTGTTAATATGAAACCATTTCAAACAGAACTTTATAAAAAATTATTAAAATCAAGAGATATTAAAAAAGCTGTAAAAGGTGTTGGTGGTTCACAACCTTTAAGAGCAATAGGTACTTTAAAGAAATTATGTAATCATCCAAGTCTATTAGATTTTGATAAAGATTTTGAATCCACTGATTTAGACGATATCGATATTCCAGATAATTATAATTATACAAATTCAAGAGAAGTTCAACCTG
The DNA here is from genome assembly GCA_030571575.1 of Kazachstania viticola. NCBI lineage: Eukaryota > Fungi > Ascomycota > Saccharomycetes > Saccharomycetales > Saccharomycetaceae > Kazachstania > Kazachstania viticola. The sequence continues at coordinate 28,390 of JAJLXZ010000058.1, forward strand.
AATATTCAGGTAAATTTGCAATTTTAGAGAGATTTTTACATAAAATTAAATCTGAATCAGATGATAAAATTGTATTAATCTCCAATTATACTCAAACTCTAGATTTAATTGAAAAGATGTGTAGAAATAAACATTATGGTTCAGTTAGATTAGATGGTACAATGACAATCAATAAAAGACAAAAATTAGTCGATAGATTTAATGATCCAGAGGGACAAGAATTTATCTTCTTGTTAAGTTCTAAAGCTGGTGGTTGTGGTATTAATTTAATCGGTGCTAATAGATTAATCTTAATGGATCCAGATTGGAATCCAGCTGCAGATCAACAAGCTTTAGCTCGTGTATGGAGAGATGGTCAAAAGAAAGATTGTTTCATTTATAGATTTATATCTACTGGCTCCATTGAAGAAAAAATTTACCAAAGACAATCAATGAAAATGAGTTTAAGTTCTTGTGTAGTGGATGCTAAGGAAGATGTAGAAAGATTATTTAGTACAGATAATCTAAGGAAGCTTTTCCAATTTAATGAAAATACAATTTGTGATACACATGAAACTTATAACTGTAAAAGATGTTCTAAAGATGGTAAACAGTCAGTAAAATCTGCTGCAATGCTATATGGTGATGCTACCACTTGGAATCATTTAAACCATAAAGCATTAGAAAGAACTAATGATCATCTGTTGAAGAACGAATACAATTATAATGACATCAGTTACGCATTCCAATATATCTCACATTAACTTTATCGGGAATATATTTATATTATCTCATCTATACCCCATCAATTAAATACTTCTTATATATCCAATTCTTTTACATAATCAATCAATTAAAGAGGTTTCTTCTTAATTTGCTATCTTACATTCAGTATTTACCATTATTTTTGGCATCTTAAAGCGAAGTTCTCGGACTAAGAAAACTTGAAAGCTAATAGAATTTGACAACATCTCTCATAGTAATTCCGGGCTCATGTAATTGAAAACGAGTCATACCAACGTAAGACACTGCACATAACAATGGATCAATTACTAGTTAAGGCAGGATCACAAGCTGTTAGTTTTGCAATCAAATCAGGAATCTCCATAGCTTCTACATATGCAATAAAAACGATAAGTAATTTTATTGTTCAAATTCCAAAGGATGATGCTAAGAGAATCGAAGCTTTAAAATTACAATTGGAAGATAGAATTGAAATTGTCTCTGCTTCAATTGATCTAGTTAAATTAGTTGCGGCAAGAGGTAATACAAATTTGAGAAGTACCTTAAAATTAACCAAGAGCCTAAAAAATGAAATAGATAAATTTGATGAAAATATTCAGTCACTGTTGCAGAATTTAGAGAATATTAAAAGTATCAAAGCACAAAATGAAGCTATTAAGGGAGTTGAAACTTATATCAATGATCTTTTGAAACGTATCGATGAAATAACTCCATTTATCAATCTATCTCTAACAACTTCTGGCGCTAATTTGAGCACTGTCTTACCACAACAAGTATCTCCAGGTTTATTATTGCAGGCATCCAATTTTGTTAATAAGAATAATGAAGCCTTTGAACAAAAGAGTGAAAAAGATCTTCAAGTAGGTCCGACTTTTGAAACTACCCTATACTCAATCTTTTACAATTTAAGTTCCGATAATCATGTGAACTGGAAGGAGGACATAAAAAGAGCTAAAGTATCTATCGTCAGATCCAACATGGAAACATTTCAATATAAATTAAATATTATTCAAGATTTCGATGATGGTAGATATCATAATGTGGAAAATGGCGAAGAAATCCCCAAGGTTACTTCAATAGATATCAATAAAATTTCAAGACTGTTCTTTAGTGTATCTGGACGTCTTCTCAAATTAGAGGAGCAAGATTCACCAGTATTAGTTCTGAAGGTACGTGATGAGAATGACGCTGAAGTAGCTAGCAATATATCTACAGACAAGAATGTTGAGAATGTCACTTGGTATGCCTTCGGTGAATATGAAGCTTTTGAAAGCACAAGTAGTGATGAAGAAGACAATGAAGAAGAAGATGGTGATGATGAAGAGAAGGAAGAAGTAGAGGGAAAATCAGCTACAAGAGAAGAAAGCATCTCTTCATCAATTGGCCTTCTGGAATATATAATACGATTGACATCGTTGCAAGAAAACGATCAGCAGAGTATATTGGAGGTAAACGACGAAAGATTAACTATATACCTCAATGATGAGAACCCGAATACTATCACGAAACAGAAAATATCTGAACAAACGTTGATTGAGGGTTTAGAAAATGTTAAGATTACGTAGTAATATATATTCGTCACAAAAATCTAAAGTTGAATCAGAAAATTTCAGACACTACACAGAATTTAAATCTCTATATGTATAAAATGACCGTTGGATAACTTTGTCATGTTATCAAACCATATATTTCTTTAATATGCTTGATATTCATAATTTCATCTGACCTCTGCCAATAACTCAAATGTCACGGTCAAAAATTCGCAACTGTAAAAGGGAAGCGGAAACAAAAAGTAACTAATTAAAAGTAGAGGAAGTGAATAATACTCTTGAGTAGGACGAGATATATCGTATATTCTTGTTATATTTCAAGTAAAGTATACTGTAATATATTGAACAGCTGTTAGTATCTGTTAATATGCTTTTTGGTGTTAAACTAAAGAATGATATCTATCCGCCTTGGAAGGATTCTTATATGAATTATGACTATTTGAAGGAGTTACTGCACGAGGATGAAGAGAATCAACAATCTTCGCACAAGAAGGGTAAAGGTAACAAAGTCTGGTCTGATAGTGATGAATCTCGCTTTGTGGAAGCCCTTGATAATGATCTAGAGAAAGTATATTCTTTCCAGTCTAAAAAATATAATGATTTAATGAAGAGATTGAGTCATTTAGAGGAGCAAACTAGTTCCGAGGAACAGATTCAAAAGTTGGATTCGGAGAACTTCAAAAGTATTTTAGAAAACTGTCTTAGTGAGGCCAAGGAATTAGATAGCTTCTCAAGATTGAATTTCACTGGGTTTATAAAAATTGTGAAGAAACATGATAAGGTACATCCTGAGTATCACTCAGTTAAGTCCTTATTAGAAGTAAGATTAAATGAATTGCCATTTCATTCAGAAGAGTATTCTCCCTTATTATACCGTATCTCATTCCTATATGGTATTTTGAGAGGAAACTTTTCTACTGTATCAAAATCATTAGCAGAGACATCAAAATTATCGAATGTTGCTTCTGTAGAAAATGTACAACTAAATTACAAGACATACAAATTTTGGATACATAGAGACAATATAATAGAGGTTAAGACAAGGATTTTGCGTCATCTACCCGTTCTGGTTTATGCTGCCGCTCCCACTGAAAATGATGATATTGTTAACAGGTTTGAATCAGATATTTTGGATGCAGATGGTGGCATTCCTTCATCAAATTCTAGTACTAGTAGTAGTAGTGGTAAACCAGTGAAACACAATTCGCTAGACCCTGTTATTACTACGTTATATTTTGATAATTCAGATTTCGAATTATATAATAATAAATTATTAAAAACAGATTCAACTCCAACGCTAAGATTAAGATGGACCGGTAAGTTAGCTGAAAAACCTGATATTTTCTTGGAAAAGAGGATGTTAGTCGAAGACGAAAATATCAAAGAGTCAAACTTTGATGAAGTAAGATTGAAAATAAAACCAAAATATTTAAATGGATTTATTTTCAATGGAGACACTAAATATAAAGAGGTGATGTTGACTAAACTGAAAGAAAGTGGAACTGTAGATAGAAGACTGAAAGAAATGGATGATGATTTTAGCTCCATTCAACAATTTATCATTCAACAACAGTTGGAGCCGGTCTTAAGAGCTGTATATACTAGAACGGCATTTCAAATCCCCGGTGATGATCATATAAGAATTACTATCGATTCTGATTTGGTATATATAAGGGAAGATTCATTTGATAAAGGACGCCCTATTAGAGATCCAAAGAACTGGCATAGAACAGATATCGATACAAATATCACAAATCCTATGAGATTCTTAAGATCTGGCGAATATTCCAAGTTCCCTTATTCTGTAATGGAAGTCAGAGTAAAAACTGGCGGAGACTCCTCTTCGTCACAAGATAAGTTATCATCTGCAAAACTCCCAAGAAAACATGGACACTGGCTTTCCGAATTGACCAATTCGCATCTGGTAAAAGAAGTTCCTAAATTTTCATTATATATTCAAGGTGTCGCTTCTCTTTTTGATGAAGATGATAAACTAGATATATTACCGTTTTGGCTTCCTGATTTAGAGAGCGATATAAGAAGAGATCCTAATCAAGCGTACGAGGAAGAGAAGAAGAAACTAAAAAGACAAAAGGAAATACAATCGAAAATTGATGATATGAGGAAACTCTCAAAAATTAATGATTCTCAAGAACTCACGTTAACTCATTCCAGCCAGAGTAATGAAGAAGCAGATAATAGGGAAGAAAATAGAAATATTGACTTGGAAGACCATGAGTCTTCAGAGGAAGAACTCGAAGAAGAATCCCATCACCTTTCAAAGAGGAATTCAAAAAAAGATAGAAGAAGAAATAATGAAGCAACTTTTTTAAATATTTTAACAGGAAGGGGTATGGACTCAAAACTTAGTGGAATAGATTCTGAAGATGAGGAAGTATCGCTCCCTGCCGGTGTGAAAAAACCCACGAGCTATTTGAAGAATGCTGGCCCTGTTAAAGTAGAAGCAAAAGTGTGGTTAGCAAATGAAAGAACATTTAACAGGTGGTTGAAAGTAACAACTTTGCTAAGTATTCTAACTTTCTCTATCCATAGCTCCGTTAGCAAATCATCTTTCCCAGATTTAGCGAATACTCTTGCCTATATTTATTTTGCATTAACGTTGTTTTGTGGACTATGGTCCTACTATATCTATATCAAAAGATTGAACGTCATCAAGGAAAGGAGTGGTTGGCACTTGGATGCGCCTTTAGGCCGATTTTAATTGCCGTGGTTTTAGGATTTACTTTAATAGTGAATTTCGTTGTTGCTTTTCAAGAAGCAGCCAAGAGGCAATCTGCTCAAATAAGTTTTGTAAAGGTTGAAGACCGGAGGGACGAGATGTCTACTATTCTACAGAGTATTGAATACTTTATTTTCAAGTTAGTGGGATCACATTAATATTACTAGTCAAATTAACATCATTTTTCACTTTAGTAGTAAATAACAAAAATTAATATATTTTTGCTAAATCAGAATAGAAAGTGTTTTATATGTATAAACTTCTAGATTCTCCACGAATCTGTACCTGTTTTAGCACTCAATGTGAATGTAATTGGTACAATGTTGACCTATTAGCAGAAAATACCATGAAATTGTAAATAATTATATATACTAGAATGATATGAAAAATATTATTACTAAAAAAACATGCATTATCTATCCCATAGAAAATCTTCCTTTTTACTTTGAAACTTGTTTCGTGCGGATACTACTAGCTTTGAATTTCGAATTTCACATTATCCGATGGCACAAAATCATATACAAACAAACGCATTGACGACATAATTCAATCTTTCAACTATTGTATGAGAAGAATTCTAAGGGTTTCACTAGCTTTCAAAAGATCCAATGAACTCTGTTTGTATTTCTTCTAGTTCAGCTAAAGAGAGAGAACCATTACTTTTACCATATTCTTTAAGGACTTCAGCGATATTATGAATCATTTTCATTTGATTTACATGCACTAAGCTCTCTTCTTTGTTTGCTCCTTGACCCAAATTGTTCGACCTCTGTTCTCTGCTGTTGGTTAATAATGACCCAATCTTATAGGCCTCCTGAATAATATCATCGTTAAAATATTTTCTTACAGAAATAATTCCGCTATTCAGTATTGTTGAGGATGACTTTGAGAGGCGATATTTCATTTGCAATTTATTGTTATCTGATAACAATGTTTGCATTTGCATGTGTACTACTTTAGGTTTGGAAGATAAAATTTTTGGGATATCTTGAAAATGGGTAGAGATAAATGAACAACAACTTTTCTTTAGTAAATACTCAGTTATCGCTAAAGAAATACAGAATCCATCTCCAATACTAGAACCTCGCCCCAATTCATCCAGTATTAGTAAGGTTTGAGAGTCTACGTCGTCTATAAATTGTGCTATCTCATTCATCTCGAAGGAAAAATTTGAAGAAGTCAACTCTGTTGTGTCGTTGCACACTCTGGCATGTAATCTACTAAAAATTGGCAGGGATGCTGATTTTGCTGGTATTAACGAACCTATCTGTGCCATTATCGACAACAATGCGATCTGTCTCAAATATACTGATTTTCCACTCCGGTTGCAACCTGTAATTATTTGAAGGGGAGAACTGTTTTTCATACAAATAATGTCATTCGGTATGAAATTAGTCAATGTATGCCCAAGAATTGGATGCTTAGAATCTTTAACATGAAACACATTAGAAAAAGTAGGAGAACAATATTTGTTCTCCAAGGCATTAAATGCAAAACAGCATAAAAGGTCTAATGCGGATATCGCCTCCGAAATCATAAATAAGTTAGATATCTCATTCATGACTTTGTTTAAAATGTCTTGCACCGTGTTCTCACTAATAAGAATAATCTCATCTATTATCTCTTTTAATCTAGCATTAGCTTTTATTATATCCATTGTAGAACACTCGACAAATTTTTTCTTCACAACTTTGTTAATAAATTCTGCTGGTAGTTCAGAAGCATCAGGATATTGTTCCCTTTTTACTTTAATATAAAATCCTCTCCCAGAATCAAAAGCATAATCTAACACAATGTCATTTTTTTCGGATAACTTTTCAATCTGTTTTACTATTTGGTCAGTAATATCTTTATAAACTTCTCTGGAAATATCAAGAAGTCCATTAGTACCGCTTTTGACAGCATAAACTTTTTGATTTTGAAATTCTAAAGTTGAGTTAGCCCAAACACAATCCTCATTAATACTTTCATTAATTATATCTTTCACCCTCGGGATTGTGGCTGTGTTCAAAATATTTATAACTTCTTTCAACAAACTGGTTTCAAAAGTTGTTGCGGCTAGACAGTTTTTGATCCTCTCTGTAATACTGATAGATTCCTTTAGGAGCAGAATATAGTTTATTTTTTGTTGGGGGATAATAGCAACGTGATTTACAGAAAGTAATTTTGTAAAGAGCTTGTCCAAATCTTGATATGCTTTCATTTCATTTCTCAATAATTCCAATGCACTACTGTCAGTAATTAATTCTTCGATAGACTCCGATCTCATGTAAATGCTCTTTTCATCGGTGAGTGGTTGTAGGATGTTATTTTTCAGGTGTCGCTGTCCCATCTTTGTGCTGGTACTATCCAAATATCTGAATAAGGATATGCCTTTTTCTTCCAATATATTATCGACCAATTCAAGGCTTCTTACAGTTTTCGGATCAATTAACATTGTGTTATCTGAACACTCATATTTTAACCTTAGTTTCTCAAGTTTCATTGAAGGATTTGATTTCAGAATTACTTCATCGGTGTACTTAATAGCCGCTGAAACAGCACTCAGCATATAGGATTTTTCTATCAGAGCATCTGATGACTGAGTAAATTCACTATCCAATGCATACTTGGAAATTGCTTTCAAACCTTCATTTTCGTTGAAATATTTTGTACTTGTTTGGTTGACTTTTATGGAGTCCGACACATTGAATTTCACATATGTTGCCAATTTGGACGCAGATGGGTTCAGTGAACTACTTGGGAAGAGAATATCCGTTGGCTGAAATATCTGAATTTTATTGACAGTTCTAATGAATATTTGAGAATCAATATATTCCGAGATAACCATCTTTCCTAAGGTGTAATCAATGATGCATAAGCCTACTCTAGTCCCCACATCTTTAGGCTTTTCGAAAATGACAAATAAAATTCTACCAGCAGAAGATTCCAAAGCCCTAGTGGAATTGAACCTTCCCTCGGCAGTTTTTCTCGAATAACTTGATGAATACATTCTTGATTTTTGAGGTTGAAAATGTAAGTCACTAGTAGTGACAGTTAACGATGGATGGTTAGAAATTTTCTTGTTTCTCTTTGAACTGTGCTTCGACAGTTTTAACCTCTTTGAAGAAATTTCAGGGCTAGTTTCACCAGAATTTTCTACATTGAAAAAGCTAGGATTTAAAAAGCTTGATAAATTTCTTTGGCTCATCTTGAATTGTCAATCTTATTGAGAGTTTAATCACTCAGCACTAGTAAGAAGGATATTTATCTGGATTAATAACATTTCTCTTAAAAGATAGTTGGGCGGCAAAAATAATCGACCCCGGTGAGGATTGAACTCACGATCTTGCGATTAACAGTCGCACGCCTTAACCAGCTTGGCCACGGAGTCTTATTATTTTGAAATTTTTAAATTTATGCTTTAATATATAATATTTGTTCAAAGCACGTGAAATATTATTATTGTGTCTTTTATTGGGTTTCTATTACGAAATATTGTATAGAACAGCTATATTCCAAAGTTAAGTTTTAGGAATAATGTGAAAAGTTGTTATTCACAAGTCAAGGGTTTTTTGAGATTTTTGATTTAAGTAATCGTTTAATGTTTAGCACAAAATAGAACGTACTCTAACAATTGAAGTTATCAAAAACCAGATATAATTTGAGAATTTTGTTTGGAATTGATTTGTTGAAACAATATTGTATTGTTCTACTTACACGTACTTAGTTTAACCAATAGCTTATAAGAATAATGTTGGAACAATATTATATTGTGACACTCACACTCACTAAATTGACCAAGGGATTATACAAATAATCAATAGTGACGAAATTATACAATAGAAAGTTTGAGACGTCATAAAATATTAGGAGTAGAAGTGCAAGGAAAATTAAAGTATATTAGAACCTCTAAATGGAAAAAGTATATAAAGCAAGAAGATAAAATTGTCTAAAAACTGTATTTTTTCATTTCTTGTATCTTTTGGTCTTTGAAGAGCAAGCAGACAATTACAAATTAGAAATATAATTAAAATCAACCATGTTAGAATCAATCCATAGGAGAAAACCTATTGTTTATAAATAATCTCATGACTAGTAGAATTTTGGTAATAACATCAATTCAATGTATATTTAAACTAACAATGAAATAATACTCCGTAGAAGGTGTTATTTCAGACAGGACATACTCCCCAAGAGGCAGTTTTAAATATACCTATCATATTTTTCAATAGTATGATCGATACTAATAGTCCAGATTTTGAGCAGTTATTTGATATGGCTAGATGTCATGCAAGAGAAAATCAAACTGTGTCTTTAAATATATTCATAACAGTAAAAGCACCCATAATATTTGCATGGAAATTTTTCGTGGATTAAACCGAAGGGCGTAAATATGAAGTGTTGAGGTACCTAACAAACGATAAGAATATTTGGAAGCAAACTGTCGTTAGCCTTTGTCAGTCTTTCTTGGAAGTTTTTGGAAGGAGGTTTAAAAATTCAATATTAGGAATCGACCGAAATATATTTGAAGAGAAAAATAAGCTCTACTGAATCAATAGAAAAGACCTGAAATATAAAATTGCAAACAATTACAAAAAAAGAAAGCTACAAAGAAACCACGAACCTAAGTAAAAACTACTTGAAACCGAACTTGACTTATTGACGAGAAGGTTGTTTCCCGCTTCTATAAAAACATTTATTACACAATGTAATATAGTTTGTAGGTTACTTGAAACTGATACTATTTCTGCTCTTTAGTATTCCTTTATAAAAAAAAAGACTAGAGTAAGAAGTGATTAAAGAAGATTCAAACAGTAATTTATATCCTTCAACTTTTAAACTTCTAAAATATAACATAGACTATTTAAATATATGCAGTTAGAGTATTATTGGGCTCTATTCAAACAATTCAGTCCATCTAATATCTCGTAATATACCTTTATAGCACTAATTTGAAAGCCTTATCTTTCTTTTTTGTTTCACCTAAAGAGCTATTTAATTAATTCTAGGGACTACCGCAGAAAACACAGTAATAATGCTTTGTCTAGTAGAACTTCATCAGGCTTTAACTTACTGTGACACATTGAATTTTGTGACACTTTACTACATTACTTATAATGACACCCATTACGTCTAAAATGACTGAAAAATTAATTTTTTTTCCTGTACAGAATAAAATTGTTTTGCTCATCGCAAAATTCTGGAACTGCTCATGGAGATTACTAAGTATACAATAAATCAGTCAATTGATACATTCTGATAATATAAATGAGTTTGTCTGGCTTTTCCTTTCAAATATCAATTGCTTAAATTTTTTCTTTTTTTCTAACTTGTTGAATGTTTTTTAAAAGAACAATGTCATCTGTTCAAAATTTATTCAATACCAAGATTTTAAAAGTTAAGCCAGAATCTATCAAATTTTCTGCGAACTCTTATCTGAATGGTTCACTACCTGAAATTACAGATCCTGAAACTAAATCTGCCCTTATAGAAGCTGCTGCTATTATTAGAGACACTGATGATGTTGTTGCATTCCCTACTGAAACTGTATATGGATTAGGTGGTTCTGCGTTGAACGATAATTCTGTTCGCAGTATTTATAGAGCAAAAAATAGGCCTAGTGATAATCCTTTAATTACACATGTATCGTCAATAGATCAATTAAACCGGAAAATTTTCAATCAAGATAATCTAAAGGAATCATCTTTACTGCAGAATATACCGCCTATTTATCATTCTCTTATTAAAAAACTATGGCCGGGCCCTATTACAATTTTATTACCAATACCGACAGAAAATATGCATACTCTTTCAAGTCTGACTACTGCAAATCAACCAACATTTGCTGTTCGTATACCGGCTGATCCGGTAGCCAGAGCTCTAATAGCATTAAGTGACACACCAATAGCGGCGCCTTCGGCAAATGCATCAACAAGACCTTCCCCAACTATGGCATCTCATGTGTATCATGATTTAAACACAAAAATTCCATTAATTCTCGATGGTGGTGCTTGTAAAGTGGGTGTAGAGAGCACTGTACTAGATGGGTTGTGTGACCCGCCAGAGCTGTTGCGTCCAGGTGGCTTAACTTATGAAGAAATTATTAAACTAGGAGGGAATGATTGGATAGACTGTAGAGTGGAAAGAATGAAAATCATAAAAGCCGATGAAAAGGTAAGGACCCCAGGTATGAAATATAAACATTACTCTCCTTCTGCTAAAGTGGTTCTTTTATTACCACCACTACATGGGAAGCAGAGTGAACTCTCAATTACTAAAAACATTATAGGTAGAGAGCTACAAAAAAGCATTTCCGCCGATTCAGCCTCCATTGGAAAGGTTGCTATCCTTACGACAAAAAAGCTGGGTTCATTATTACCTGAAAATGACCTAAAGGAGTTTACAAAAACTCAGTTTATCATTAGAAGTTTAGGGCACTCAGGTGAAGAAGTCCAAGCAAACTTATTCGCAGCTTTAAGAGATGTTGACGAAGTGGAAAACGTTGATTTAATTTTTGTAGAAGGGATAGAAGAGAAAGAAGAAGGACTAGCGGTTATGAATAGACTGAGAAAGGCTGCCGGAGATAACTTTATACAGCTGTAATATCTCATAGTAAGTTTCTGGAAAAGCTCCATTTCTATGTTATTTTATTCACCTTTTACTAAATAAAGTCCATATTCTTATTAAAGGTTTATATAGATAACTCGAATAATATTATTAATAAAATTTTATACAATTACGTAGATTTTGTCAAAAAATATTTGACAAACAATCATCCATTTACTAATTACACAGTCCCAAAAAAAAAAACACTCTTTCGAGTATTCTAGACAATGGAGTTGCTGGGATCTCTTTCTTTTGCGATGAAAAATAGTTTCTGAAATATCTTTCTTATTTCGTCAATTATAAATACACTACTGCTAATTGCCAATAGAAATAATAAATCTTTCCCAGTTAGTGCTTCCGTCTTGAAGATGCTTTGGAAGAAAGGTACATATATTGCACACATTTGTCCCAATATTGATAAGCCTACTGCTATGTTAAACATTTGATTTGAAAATAGACCAATCTTGAATATTGATTTTGTAGAATGACGACATGTAAGAGCATTGAACATATCAAAAAACACGAAACATGTAAATGTCATTGTGGTATCTCTAGAGGATATCTCTTCATTAATACTCATTTCTTTCTTGAAAATATAAAATGTTCCTCCAATAATACAAAAAGCTGTCATGAGCAACCTTAGTAAAAAGCCAATAGTTATGATCCTTTCTGAATTCTTTCTTGGAGGTAATTTCATAACGTCAGGATCCACCTCTTCTACACCAAGCGATTGAGCAGGAGGTCCATCCATTAGAATATTAATCCATAAAATCTGCATAGGATTTAAGGGATTTGGTAACCTTAGAGCTGTCGAAAGTGCAATTAAGGATAGAGCAGCAACAGAGGTTGATAATTGGAATGTAATAAAGTTTTGAATATTATTAAAAATACCTTTCCCTTCTTCTATAGCAGTTAATATAGTACTAAAATCATCGTCGGTTAAGACCATGTCAGATGCTTCCTTGGCAACATCGGTTCCTATCTTACCCATAGATATACCAATATCAGCTAATTTTAAAGCTGGCGCATCATTAACACCATCCCCAGTCATAGCAACCACATCACCTCTCTTTCTTAAAGCCTTCACTATATGTAATTTATGATCAGGTGTAGCCCTAGCAAATACAGTAACGTTATCTATAACTTTTGCTAACTCGTCATCTGTCATTCGGTCAATTTCGTCTCCAAAAACAACAGACTTTTCTGATTCAGGTACTGGAATACTAATTCTCTTGGCTATATTCACAGCGGTGTTGATGGAATCACCAGTTATCATAATGACGCGAATCCCACTTTGATGTAGTTGTTCCACAGCAGGCTTTACAGAAGGCCTTGGTGGGTCACTCATACCAATTAAACCTGTAAAAGTTAGATCTTTTACATCATTATCATATAATTCTTCAGAATAATCATCATCAGGAGTATGTCTAGCAAAAGCTAAAACACGTAAACCATTCGATGCGATGAAATTTGCACATTCAATTATTATATTACGGTCGGCCTCAGTTAGCTTATCGACAGTACCATCACCTCTTAAAAATGTACTTGAACGTTGCAAGATGTATTCAAAAGCACCTTTAGCACATAATACGGTATTTCCATCGTAATCAATTATCTTTGTTGCCATAAACTTTCTCTTTGAATTAAATGGTATCTCTTGAATTCTTTGTATCTCAGTTCTTGTATCAGATAGACCAAATTTAGGAAGCTGCTCAATTAAAGCAATGTCGGTAGGATTACCTAGCATTGTAATATGGTCTTCTGATAAGGTAGAATTATTACAGTAGTTTCCAATTAATAGAGTAGCTTTAACGTCTTCAGGCAGATTTTCTTGTAAGTTATCACTGTTTTCAATATCGATCACACCATTTTGATCACCTCCACTTCCTAAGCACCATAATTTAGATGCTGTCATATGGTTGGATGTCAAGGTCCCGGTTTTGTCAGAGCAAATGACGTTCACAGAACCTAAAGTTTCTACACTAGGTAACCTTCTTACAATAGCCCTACGTTTTGCCATTCTTAAAACACCCAAAGCTAAGGTTACAGTAACGATGATGGGTAAACCTTCAGGAATAGCAGCAACAGCTAAAGAAACGGCAATTTGGAACATCTCTAACAATGGTCTTCCTTGCATGACACCTAATAGAGATATAAATCCAATAATGATGAAACTTGCAATAGACAAATCCTTTCCAAGTTTATCCATAGCGGTTTGCAAAGGAGTTCTTGGTTTTTCAATATTGCTCATCAACTCAGAGATAACTCCAAAGGATGTGTTCTTCCCGGTACTAATTACAATACCTTTTCCATAACCTTCACGTACTAAAGTACCCATAAATGCAATACATTCTCTTTCTGCAACAGGAACAACCGGCGTATCATCTCCTTCAACAATTGGGCTGTTTACCGGATGAGTAACTTTTGTTACGGGTGCATTTTCACCAGTAAGACTACTTTCATCGATTGATAAACCTACAGATTCAATTATTCTGATATCAGCGGGTATCCTATCCCCAGTCTTGAATTTAACCAGATCACCTGGTACTAGCTCTGATGCTAACGTATTAGACTCTTTCCCGCTTCTGATTAAGTGACACTCTGCCGGTATCAGCTTATTCAAAGCTTCTAGAGATTTTTCAGACTTATATTCTTGGATAAAACCCACTGTTACCACAATCAATATGGCCAATGTTATACTTATAGCATCACTGACATTATGCATTATAGCAGAAATAACTGCTGAACCAATTAATAATAGAATAAGATGATCTTGGACTAGATTTAGGAAAAACTTTTTGAGTAAACTTTCATTATCAGCTGATTCAATCTCATTAAAACCATACTGAACCCTCCTCTTCTCTACTTCTTCAGTAGAAGACAGGCCTTGTGCAGGATCTGTATTCATCCTTACTATAGTATCATCCACAGTAATAGTACAATATTCTGCTGAAGTAGTTGGTTTAGATAACGCATCCCTAGTCATATTAAGCAGTTCATGCTCCTCTGAAGCATCTACATCTGTATTAATTTCAGAGTTGAAAGGATTCTCAGACATATTACGAACAAAAATCTTGTCTACTGTAAAACTTAGCTACCTTATTATATTCGCTTAGTTAGTTACCTTGAAACACTCCTGAACTTTATAGTAAAATATTTCTTTCAAAAAAAAGATCAAACTAATGACTTTATTGGTGAACTTTAAGAACAAAATTATGACAGATTGGGAAATGTAATTACCATATACTCTTTGACAGTTTCCATATCTTTCACTGCATGAAACCTTTGAAATATTTTTCAAATCATCGAGGCGCAAGCTTTCGCAGTGGAGAACTCGGCCGAAGAGGCTGTAATCGGATCCGATCCGAATAAGCCTTCATATTTTTTATTATATTGTTATATTATATTATATTTTATTTTATTCTTTTAGTGTATATGGTACATAAATTTGTTTGATATTGTATTTAGTTTCTATATGAATTTTCTTATTTGAGATAGGTGATGAGTGAACTAAGATTTTTGAGTTCTCTTATTTTGGTTCGACATTGTAACGTAATCTAATACCCATAGCTGTTAATTCAGAATCCAAGTATTTCAATACAAATGGTATAGCGACTGTGGTTGTGTCGTTACCACCAACAAATTTATTTCCTTGACCATCTTCCCATATTTGAGAATCGTCAATAAATATACTATCTTCACCTTCATAAGTTGAGATCATTTTCTTGGCGTCATCAAATGTG
This sequence comes from Kazachstania viticola, assembly GCA_030571575.1. NCBI lineage: Eukaryota > Fungi > Ascomycota > Saccharomycetes > Saccharomycetales > Saccharomycetaceae > Kazachstania > Kazachstania viticola. The sequence continues at coordinate 43,734 of JAJLXZ010000058.1, forward strand.
ACAGCACAACGACGACAGCATACACTTGAAGCAGCACCGATTCTTGGAACACTTTGTTGTGTGGTTAATATAGAACCACACTCACGGCAGACTGAAGTTTGTGTGTAATCTGAAGAGTTTAATAAACGATCTTGTAATAAGAAAGATGTACCATGACCAATTAAAGCATCTCTTTCCATCTCACCAACACGAATACCACCGTGTCTTTTTCTACCTTTAACTGGTTGCATAGTTAAACTGTTAACAGGACCTGTAGAACGGACTTGAAACTTATCGTTAACCATATGACGCAATCTTTGATAGTAGACAACACCGATATAGATATCACATCTTAGTTCTTCACCAGTTGCCCCTGAATACATTGGTTCATTCCCGTGGTAGTTGTACCCAGCTTTCCTTAGTTGTTCACCGAAGTAATCAGCTGGAGTATCATTTTCATCGAAAATCCATGGGGTAGCATCTTGAGCAATACCATGTAGAGCACCGGCTTTACCAGCTAAGGATTCAACAAACATACCAATAGTCATACGAGATGGGAACGCATGAGGATTAATAATGACATCCGGTTGCATACCAGACTCACTAAATGGCATATCAATAGTTGGCCATTTTCTTGAACAAACACCCTTTTGACCATGTCTTGAAGAGAATTTGTCACCAATTTGTGGGGTTCTTCTAATACGATATTTAATACTAACAGTTTGTAGTTCCTGAAATTTATTAGACTCATCACCAATTAAGTTTACTTCCTCAATATAAGCAGGTTCTGAAGAATGGTATGTCTTAATTTTGGTTTTATTTAGAGTATCATCAAAATAGGCACATATTGGGTCACCTTCCTCTACGTAAGTACCAACATATGGTAGCCCATCTTCATCTAATTTTTCTAACCATTCCTTTGGCCACTCATCATCACCAAAACCAAAATGTTGAGTAATTGGATCACCACGACTTCTATTTAACGAAAGGTCAACTTTTTCTACTTTGTACATAGTACCATAACCAAAACCTCTTTCATCAGCAGATTTATTTATAATCATCGCATCGTCCATATCATAACCAGTGTATGAAATAACTGCAACAACTGCATTAGTACCGTTAGGGAAATTATCCATACCGTAATCATCGTATAAATTGGCTTTAACGATAGGAGTTTGCCCAGATTGTAATCTATACAACTTGTTATCAGAACGATGACATAACGCAACACCGGGAGTACCCATTGTTTGTTTACCCATTTGACATTGGTACATATTTCTTGGAGATTGATTGAAATCAGAAAATGGAGTTAAATTAGCTAAAATGGATAAGATATTTGTTGGAGTGAATTCGACATGAGAATGAATATTATTTTCAATTTCTTGTGGAGTGACTGCAATATTCATGTATACTTGCTCAAATGGACCTACGATATCTTCTTTATCTAATGGTAAGTAACGAACAGGACGCATCATTCTAGAGTGACCACCAAATAAATATAGACCAGGATATTGACCCTTTGTAGATGGTGGAACATAACCAATTTCTAAATCAACTGGTAAACCTGGAGTTTTACCTTCAACCTTTAAGAATCTCAAAGTGTCAGCAATTATTTTACCTTGTTCATGAGAGGTCCAACCAATAATTTTACCGTCTATTTGAACACAACATAATGAGGGACCAGCAACAAAAGTATGAGAAGCAGGTAAAACACCTAATGAATATAATAAAGCAGGTACTTTTGAGAGGTCAGATTGTTGGGTGGAGATACGACATTTATGAGCAAAATGGTTTAATAAACCACATGGAGACCCATCTGGAGTATGGACAGGGCATAAAAACCCCCATGATTCAGGTAATAATTTTCTAACGGTAGTAGTTTTCAGTTGAGCAAAGAAGGAACCTCTATGAACCATTCTAAAATGAGAAATAAAACGATAAAAGTTAATCTTTTCTGCAACGACAGTATAACCTGACACTTGCTGTAAATCTAAACCTGATTGAGATACTAGATTACCGGTAGATAAGAAATATTGTAATTTGGAACCAATATTCTCATTAACTCTCATTAAGACTCTTGACATATATTTACGATCTTTGAAGTTAATAGCCATACCACGATTAATATCAGTTCTAATTTGGCCAATGATACCTTGTAGATACTCCTCAATCTTTTCCTTGATAATCATACCGTAAAGGAACCCACCTAATAAAACTTCTTGATGTTGAGTAGCATCTGGATTATCAGGGGCACATTCACCTGCGACTAGGGAATACAATTTTCTGACCATGAATAATAACATTCTTGATTTATCCTTATTATTATCTTGACCTAAATGGACTAGGACAATACGGTTCAAGACTTCTTGACCTACTTCAAAATCGGATTTATCTGGAGAAGCTTGGAATACAAAACGGAATTTATCACCAATGTATTGTAAAACTTGAGTACGATTTTGTAAAGTTGGATATCTCTTCTTAAACCCACGTAGTAATAATTCTAAACGATCAGTTAAGAAAGAATTCGAAGTATCAGAACCAACAATCCCATCAAAGATTTCTCTATCACTAGTATCACATAAAGCCTTTAATATCATAACTACAGGAACCAGATATTCATTTTTTCTCCAAGAGAATCTGAAAGTAACTTGACCGTCATTTAAATAATGAAGAACATTAGTTTGAGAAGTTTGATCAGGTCTTACGGATCTCATTTGAATACCGAACTCAGTGTAAGAAGCGCCTCTGTTGGTAAATGAAGGTCTAATGATAGCCATTGGATGATTTCTACGTTGTACAATTAACATTCTAATTAGTTTTTCAATACCGTTAATAATAAAGTAACCACCCATTTCATCAGATTCTTCCTTTTGCTGAACCAATTCCATTGGAGACAATTTATTAAGATGACATCTATTACTTTGTAGCATAACTGGTAAACCACCACAATCTCTAACTTCACTATAAGATTCTTCACCATCATTAACGGACCATTTTAGTTTCAACATTAATTTACCTTTATAAGAAGATAATCTTTGTCTTGATTCAGCAGGAAATACTTTACGTTCCACAGCTGATGATACACCGTCGTTAGACATTGGTTTAGCAATAGAGACTTGCTCCACGCTAATAGAAAGTTTATTACCTAAATAGTTGTCATTGATGTTATCAGAAGAAGGCTTACCATCAAAGATAACTTTTTCACCGATATCTTTAACACCTAAATTCAATAAACCTCCGTCAGGACCCTCAGTAAGAGCATCAAAAGAACCAACATGAGGTTCTACAGCTTCTTTCAATAATGGATAAGCAGATTTATCCTTTGGTGGATTAACGAATCGAGATTCTCTCTCTAGAGTACGAAAATGAGCAGTTCTTGTACTAGACGGTTTGATAACTTTACTCATTTCTTATATCGTCAATGTTCCTATACAAGGAAAAATGTGGGATGCTGTTGATGAGTTTCAATGTAATACCCAATAGTACTTACTACTTAACCTGTGATAAAATATATTCTTTTTGAGATGAGATGAGCAAAAAAAAATTTTTCATATCAAAAAAGTTTCAGTCACGTGGAGAAAAATGAAAATGTTCTCAATACGCAATTACTTTCTATTTTGAAATGCAATAAAGTATTTGATAGTATGCATGCTACTTTATGTATCTTTACACAAGATCGTATGTCATTGAAGGATATGCTGACTATAGCAGCGAATGTATACGTAGTACAGCGGAAATATGACAGATTTGAGGATGCTACATGATATTTTACGGAGATAAGCACAGATGAAACTTCAAGAATTAGATTTCTGGCTTGTAACATAGTGGTAGTGATTTGAATAAAGCGTTATAGCTGGGGCTTGAGATATAGTCTAATAGAAAAAATATTTTATTTTGTTTTTATTGTTAAATCATTCCTATACTAATTTTGCTACAGATTTTTTCACCATGAGGCAAAAATGGAAAATACAATAGCTTTTGGATGTGTTTTTATTTTCAACGTCGTCAATTGTGAACAACTTATTCAATTACTATATGATATTGTAGATCAGTATTAGTTTTATTGGGTTGACCTTTTTAAGCTTTTCAACTATTGATGGAGTAGTTTCTCAAATAGTTTCCTAAATTATATACTTCGTATTCCAGCTTAGAAGTACTGATTACTACTTCTATGTAGGATTTATTGCCTTGGTTGTTTTAGGAAAAGGAATTAATAATTGCTATTGAAGTGTGAAGATCTCTTCCAAATTATTATCATCTGGTTATAATATGACTAGAAATTGGATAATAGGGCTTACTATTAAACTTCCTATATTGGGTGGAATAAAGTAAAAGCTATTAGTTATGTAACTTATTTGATGACAATGAAGTACAATTGCAACTACAAAAAACTGTAAAATTGATGGAGTTTGTCAGTACCACTTGTTAATATTATTCATATTGGGAAAGAGACGAACAAAGAAAGTATTTGTACTAGATTTCTAATAGCATAGCTAACGGAGAAGAATAAAATATCCACCAGGAATTTATATAAACACATCTTATAAAATAATTAAAGATAAAGTCAGCGAAAGCAAATAGATTTCTATAATGATAATAATAATAATAATTTATTTGCCCTTAGTAGTAATTCTATTTCTACTTTAAATCTGAGCACTTATTGACTTTTTTACAAAGTCTCGTTTAACTCTGTTAAGCTTTGACATGCCGTAAAGACTGTCAAGTAGTTAAAGCAGATGATATATATATATATATATATATATATATATGGTTTTTTCTGGTTACGCTAGGGAATACATTGAAATAAAATATTAGAGGTGTCAATATTATAGCGCTTTGTATTATTGTAAAGTAAGATATATTTCCTAAAGGTAAAGAGGTTTATGACAAGCAAAACACAATTTGCCATGAACAATAGATTTTTCGCTGTGAATATATTCTAACATAGCCTTTCTAGTATTTTTTAATAATAATTGTCTGCTTGCTCTTCAAAGACCAAAAGATACAAGAAATGAAAAAATACAGTTTTTAGACAATTTTATCTTCTTGCTTTATATACTTTTTCCATTTAGATGTTCTAATACATTATAATTTTCCTTGCACTTCTACTCATAGTATTTGTTGGAACTATAATATGTTTCAGATTATAGTAGTATCGTACAATGCGATGTTGCTGTGAACAATTTATATATAAAGTGAACATTTTGCTAACTTATATAATTTTCTATATCTTTATATTTATAGCTCTTTCTCATTTAAAGAGAGGGAGGAGCTCTGCTGCCACTCAGAGGCACATAGTCCTGTGTGCCAGTATTTAATATACTACAATAATGCCTATACTCTTATAAGCTCAAGATTAACAAGTAGTGATTAGTTTGTTTGTAAATTGTTTAGAAATATTAAAGTGCCATTATATTTAGAGATAACTGGTATTACAGAAAATAGCTTAGTTGATGAAACCCAAATTCCCCAAGAACTCCAACAAATAAAGCAAAAAATCCTTAAAAAATATAGCATTCACGTGATATACTACTACAAATGTTTTAATCCCAAATATTTCTCAAAACTGTCATAACAGAGAATGACATTTAGTTAGTGAAATAAGAGGTTTCGTGTAACCCGGACACATATGCCAGAATATGAATGAGATTCTCGGAACTAGATTGAAAAAGGATAAACTGTCGGAAATCTAAGGAATTTAAACCTCTAGTAATGACTTCGATGTCATCAACAGCTTCCGTAGCTGCATTGTCAATTGTTGACTTGACAGAGTTGTGAGAAGAAGAAGGGGCATGAGAAGACATATCTATTGTAGTATGATTACAAATGTATTAAACT
>JAJLXZ010000059.1:0-46751 GCA_030571575.1 Kazachstania viticola
CATGATTGGTAGTTCCTTTATTATCATACATTATTATTATTATATTAATTTAGATGTGAAGAGATGAATTGATAATATATTCTTTTGAACGTAAAAAAGTCCTCGTATTTCTTAATATAAAATACAAAGTATAAATAATATATATAAAATAATAATAATAAAAGTAATTGTAAAAGAACTTAATCATATAAAATCTGTTTTCTAATTCAGTATTTATACGTTTGGAAATAGATGAAATATCTTTTGTGTCGTGTTGTTGACGTGGATCTTTCTTAGATTGAAGAATGTAAATATTTACATTTTGGTTTCGTTTGTTATTGGCGAATTTAGTAACATTCATAACTTTTCGTGTTTGGTGTTTTATAACCACGATCATTTTTCCAATCTCATTTCTTTTTCCTAAATTAGTATAATACTTTCTGTTATATTTCATTAAGTTTTTGGTTGTCATAAATCATATTTGTCAAACTAAAGAGTATCACCTAAACATAAATAATAAATTATTATGCTTTCATCGTTTTATTCTCATATGACAAATAAATATATTTCCTCTTGATTAAACTATATTTCCAACAATAACCCAAGATTACATTCGAAACCAAGCACTATCCACTAAGAGTAGCCAAAACTTTTAGCGGCAACCGATTCGTTTATGAATGGTATATATTACGTCTTAGATATCATTCATAATTAGGACAATAAAAAGTGTTATTGTACCAGATCTTGAAAGTAAATGAACCTTATAATTGATTTTGTAGGTATTTGTTGTTATACAACATCTTTCTTAGGTAGACAATCTAGTCCTTTTTTACTAATAAGGCGGTCTATTTTAACTCAACAACCTACAGGAAATATGTATAAAATATATTAAGTTAAAGATTATGATCCTAATCATTTTATTATTGTTATTTAATCATTTTTGGTTTTGGAAATTATAAGTATCAATGTAAAGAACCAGAACCTAAAATCTGTATTAAAAAGTTCTCTAAATCTAATAATTTTTTTTTATTTTGTCAAGTATGAGGTTCTTCACAGTTGCTGTTTTTGGAGCATTGTTAACTATATCTAAAGTTGTTTTGGGTGATTCAGAACCTTTCGGTTTACTTGATGTCAATTATAATTCAGCTCTACAAGGGAATACTGTTGGTGATTTTCATGGCTATGTAACTTTTACGACAGGTATGAACACGTTTACTACTGTTGTAACAGATCAAGGATACTTAAAATTTAACAGTAGTGAATATGCTATTTACCAACAATATGGAACTTTCAAAACTGGTTCCCAAGAATATGCATCTAATGGTTTTAGTATTCGCAGTGCTACTTTACAGTATAATGGAAATCGTCTATTATATGGCATATCCCTCAACAATATAACTGTGTTATCTGCATTAGAAAGAAATAATTCTATTTCTTTAATGCTAGATACATTTAGCACCACGCATACTGTTGGAACAATATAATATTGCGGCACTTACACTCACTTGATTGGTTGAGGGATTATACAAGTCATCAATACTGACGAAATTATACAATAGAAAGTTTGAGACGTCATAAAATATTAGGAGTAGAAGTGCAAGGAAAATTATAGTGTATTAGAACATCTAAATGGAAAAAGTATATAAAGCAAGAAGATATAATTGTGTAAAAATGTATATCTTTCATGTCTTGTTAGTTCTGTCCTCAGAAAGACAAGCAGACAATTATATTATAGAATATTATTATTACTAAAAAGAAAAGACAATGTTAGAATCTATTCACAGCGATAAACGTATTGTTCATGACATACTCCAATTGTTGACTTTTATCCAGGAAATGTGAGCAATGGCAGTACTACATCATCTATTACTCCCAATAGCTCATTTTCTTCTCAAGTTTCCCAGAATAATGCTGTAATCTTTGAACCAAATGTCTTGTTGACTTTGATAGCCCTTTTATTTTAAATTACGCAGTAGGTATACCATATGAATTTTGAAATTAAGAATGTTTAGTTCAGGTAATATCAAAAAAAGAAACTACTGGGTAAAGTAATCACTCGTTCTAAAGTATGAACTTGATAAATTAAACAGTACCATGATAGATGAAACCTGTAATATTGGGATGTATACTTGATCACATATCTTAGCCTATTCGGATGATAATCAGAAATTCACTACATAGCAACTATGCGTTGTTGCTAATTTGATGAAAAGAAAATAGGAACACAATATATATTATATAATGAGTTTAAAAAGAAAAAGCAAGAGCGTTGTAAATCTTTTTTAGCACAATAGTAAATGAAATGTAAAATAAAATGGATATAAGATAATCAAATTTTATAATTGTTATGATTTTTGTATTGCATAAAAATGAAATACAGAATCTTGATTAATATTGATCATTAGGAATGTTTAAATTTCCTTTAAAATTTTCTCAAGTTGACCTTGCATTTGTGCTGAAATAACTTTGATAGTATTGCATAGACAAACGGACATTTTATTTCAAGTACTAAATAAATCGACACGTACAATTCAAAGCTTCTTCAGATATATAATATGCTTTTTTTGGATCTTGCTCCGTAAAAAAAGAATAAGATTGATTATACTGAAGTAGTTTGGGGCAATTCCTACCAAATGTCTAATTGCAGAAATATACGATAAAAGAGTTTCGCTAGAATATTTGTCTTGGTTAAAGCAGCCACCTCTTTGGCCCTCCTATAAATAATTAGAGAGTAAACAAAGCTTTAATTTTCCGCTAGGAAGTTTTTACAGATGTCTCTTACAAGCAGCTTGTAAATATTGCAGTTGTACTGAAGGTCTTGAGATGTAATTAGCTTATGCTTATCCGTACTGTATATACACTGTTGCTACTCCTATATCCAAAAAGAAGAGTAAAATATTAAGAGAACTTAGTAGAGACCGCAAATTGAACCTACAGAAACATTGCAATACTTCTATTATTCTCTCTCGAGCTTTCATCTAAAAAGTGTTGCCTACAACGTAAAGTTAAAATTTTTCATTTTAGGAAGCTGTCAAAAAAAATATCCAGATTTGGAAAATTCGAAATTTCTGCAGGGTTTTCTCCGACAACTTTAAATATTACATCATTTGCTTAGAAATGGTAATATCTTGCAGCCACGGCAACTTTTTACAGCACTTAGATAGATAATTAGAGAGATTTTAGTTTTTGTAACCAACTGTGGGATTTGTGTGGGCTTCCTGAAACACACAGCCAAGTGCAGCTCTGTTGTTCTTTCATTGGTAGGATAACTATGATATTAAATCGTGACACTTTGCAACAGTTTGTTTATACGACCGTTTAGTTATCCATTGCTGGCTAATCGCGTAGTTTACAGCCAAGTCCAATGCCGATTGAAACTGAAATTGAGGGATATTGGTATCGTTGGAGATGTAATAATATGTATAAAAGGAGCAGCAAAAGATAATACTTTCACTTTTAGAATATGTATACATTTAATAATTTTTATGTTTTATTTATATATCTTATAACAAGAGAAATTAAGTAACTAATCAAATAATGTTTCGTTTCAGATATAATTATTTGTTACTTATTTCAGTACTAGTACTGTTATTAAGCGTTTTAGGTATCAATGCTACAGTACCAACTGCAACAAAATTCATCCTGCAGAACAGTTTCAATGCGCTAGCTGATAAATTCGGTACTAGGTCACAAGCCAAATGGGCAGTTGCAACAGGTGCAGCCATTAATATCCTAGATTTGGTCAAGCATTGTACAACTGCTCAAGGGAATCCGGTAGATGGAACAGAATGTGCTGGATCTGCGCTTACATCAGTTGCTGCAATGGGATTTGCCGTACTAAAGAGGTATGATACAGGATCGTGGTGGAAAGGGATCTTTAATGATTGAAAGTTTCGAAGAAGACATTTCCTATCATGACTAGATTCTAAATAAATTGTTTTAGTTTCATTATAAATCATATTATAGTGTTCTGTTTAATTTCTGAGGAAAGAAACACATACCCTCTACATAATAATCTTGTTCTATAAATGTTTTTTTACACTTGGCTGTTCTACTGTATTATAACTATTTATGACCTACCAACAACTCTATTTGTATAATCTTTTGGTCAAACAAGTAAGCACAAGTGTCATAGCTCAACATGCTTCCAACATATTTTACGTCTCTTGAATTGGTGGAGTAGCCTACACATTCCAACTTGAAAGTTTTGCAGCTCTTTTCGTATACGATCGTCAAATCGTCAGTGATCATACCTTGTACCAAGAAAATTTATATATTAATTGATATAAAAATAATAAATTTAAGTGTTCTTACATATCTCAAAGTTGTAAAAGGAATTGCGAAAACAAACTTAAAAAATTACAGCAAGATTCTTCAAAACAATGATCAGACTAAAATATTGTTTGTTTTTTACCATCTCAATAATACTACTTTTATTAAGTATTTCAAACATTCAACCTGACATTATACCGATGATAAAAATTTACTTACAGGCATGTCTTTATAAGGTAGCTGATATATACGGTACCAAAACTGAAAGAAAATGTGCAATCCTTGTAGGGGGAGCCATTAATATAGTAGATCTACTTCAACATTGTACTACCACAACAGGAAATCCATTCAGTGGGTTCGATTGTATTGATTCAGTCTTCACCTTTGTAGCTGGAATGGGACTTGTTGTTCTTAAGAGATCTGATACAGGCTCATGATAAAAGAGAGAGTTTAGTGCATGGATTCAAGATGAATACTTTATACAACTTGTTGCGATCTCGAGATGTGGTACTGAAATATAAATAATTATACAATGGATATGACTTCCAGCACTATACATATAAATATGCAAGAAAATATTAATAATAGATGGAGTCTTGATGACTTTCTGTTTTGAAGAAAATGCTGGCATGCTGTACAGAAAAGTTAGGCACAATATATAATACTATAACACTGCAGATTTAGTATTTCTCTATATTATTGTAATAACTTAGGCTCAAATTCTTATAATTTTTCTCTGAGTGACTTAGTGGCTGAAGTTCAGGCTAATTTACATGATAAATTAACCAGCGCTCCATACAGTAATCTATCCAAGGGATTCCCGATAATGCAATTGAAATCTTATCTATTTTGAAAGTATGAGTGCTAAAAGATACATTAGCAGCCTTCAGGTAAACTTGTCTGGGATCTCTCAAGAATTGAGATAGAATAGAGAAATAAAAAGCGACATCTGGACGTCCAGTATTAACAACAAACAGTAGTTGATCAATGAGACTTTGATACTCCCTAATGTTTTGTAATTTAGGGAAGTCATTGTCAAAAATAAAGAAACACCGTATGGAGCCAATACCAGGGCTGTAAGAGGGCTCTTAAATTAAACTACGCATTTAGTGATACAGTCCTTCACCAATAGGAAAATACTTTTATCTGGAGCCTGAGAGACACTCATACCCAAGAATTTGGAAATAAGATCTAGATCCTTAATAGATAAATCTTTGAGTTTTCTTTTAGAATAATATCATGCAAAATATCACCAATATATAGATCTAAGAATACCATATTAGATTTACCTTCCATTGGATACATGCCAAATTCTGCACGATTTCTTCTAAAGCCAATTTTCTGAAGAAAATTGTGAATTTCTTTATTCCACATTAATGGAGCCTATTTGAGACCATACATTCCACCGTGCAATTTTCAGGCTGAGTCAGAATCTTGTTTAAAGCCTGGAGGCTATTTGACAAGTACTTCTTCGTCAATATCCTTTTTACTATTTAGTAAAGGAGTGTCAACATCCATCTGGTGGACTTCCAATGCGAAACAGCTAGCAAGTGCCAAAAAGACACGAACAGAAACATACCTAATAACAGGAGAATAAGTTTCATTATAATCGGTATTAGCTTGTTGAGTATAACCTCTGAGCCACTAACCTGGCCTTCTTTCTACCATCACCTTTGACCATGGAGACCCATTAGTACCCAATGCTCTCCTATCTTTAGGAAGAGAAGTTGATGTTTAAGTGTTGTGAGCAGCGAAAGCATCGAATTCTTGTTGACAGGCACCAATCTATTCCTCAGATTCTTCGCAATTAAGGGCCTGATTGATAGTGTTTGGGACAAAAGAAGTATGTAAGGCAGTAGAGGCTTGACAAAGATAGGTAAGTCCCAAGTTTAACGGACTATCGTTTCAGAAGGTGAAGAAGTGTTGATACATGAGTATAGGACATTGGCCACATTTTCAGGAGTGTTGTTGGAGAAGGAAATTATCGATCCTTTTGATATATCAGAAGAAGATGCTAATTAGGCAGAAAAGTCAACATTTAAGGGAACATCATGTATGCATGGCTTATTGGATGTTTTATGTTTTTTATAGAAACCTTCAGGTAAAGATTCAGGATTAGTTGGAAGTAAAATATGACCAAGAGATTTGGTAGCAAAATCATGAGAGAGCTCAACAGAATTTGTATTTTCTATAGGAAAAACATGCTCATCAAAAGTAACGTCTTTAGAAACAAACATCCTCTTTCTGATAGGACAGTATATCCTGTAACCTTTGTGATCTTGATCAATACCAACCATGACATCAGCAATACCAGTGGGATAAAACTTTCCATTTCTCATACGAAGTGGAATGGAAACATAAGTTGCATAACCAAATATCTTCAATCGATTTAAATCAGGGATAGTTAAATCTTTGTGATATCAAATGAAGTATGGAATTCGATTTTTCTTATTTGGCACAGGGGAACGATTTAACAAATAAAATTTGATGTGAAACAGCTCCAGTCCACAATGTTGCTGGAACACGACCTCCAATCATCAAACCCCTGGCTTTAGCTTCGATGGTTCTATGGGCTCTTTCAAGGGCACTATTTGGGGAACCGCTGTAAAGAACGGTTAATTCATCTTTAATTCCTTTTTCCAAACAAAAGTTATTTAGATCATTAGTAGTAAATTGAGTACCGTTGTCGGAACAAATGGTTCTGACCTTATAGTTTCCATCATTGAGAAAGAGATTTTCTTTCCCCTTTATCCGACTGATCAAAAGTGTCGAGGCTTCAGACTTATTCTTCAAGTGTCAGACAAGATACATCTGGGAAAAAGCATCTCGAATAGTGAGAAAATATTTTGAACCAGTGAATTCTTTGTGCTTGAAGTACCACAAACAAGTAGAATAACATGTTGAGGAAGGTTTGAAAGTTTTTTTGAGGTATATCTCTTAGATAAAGTTATTAAATAGCAAACTAAATTAACAAAGAATTTATATAATAACTTCACTCTAAAGATTTAATTAACTAACTTAACTATGACCTTCAATATCATTGTCCCTGATGTGATAAAGTTAGCAAAGTGGATGTACTAAAGGTAATTAGATGATGTGATTTTACAAACCTCAGCGTTACGAAGGAGTATCGTAAATGAAATATTTTCAATTTGTCTTGTCATATCGTAATTTGAGTATTTATTATTAGCATTATCTAAGGTAAGTACATTGATATTGAGAATTCAGGGATATTATCTGCATATCCTTTTTCTAAGCTTCTTCTCTTATTTTGTTAATTCTTATTTCAATATTCTTTGTTCAACTAAGGCATGTTGGATACAATATAAATCTAGCAGTTTGCTGATTTTCTAGAAAGAAAGTTGTTGTCGCAATATATCTGGTTTTTGCTGAATGCATTGAAATATTACCTTCTTCAAATGCAAAGTCCCTAAACTACCAGCAGGATAGCACATATATTCGAAGGCAATCATTCGTGAGATGCAAAAGGAAGTTGCATTTGGACGCTTTTCTGTTATCGAAAGCGAATGGATTTTTTTAATTGATCCAAAAGTTAATTCAAGCTGACTTTAGCGTATACTATAATAGCTCATTTTGAATTGATGCTATTTAAGAAAAGAAAATCATTGAACTCAACTTTTAAACCACAATTTGCTCCCATCTTATACGGGCAGATATATATGCTCACTTGCTGGTGCTTGATCACTTGGAGATCTAAGAAGATCGAGATCTCAATTTATTTCATCGACCGTGGTCGAATATGTAGCAGCAAGTGAAGCTGTTTTGAAATCTTAATTTCTGAAAAATTTAATCAACGAATTTGAAATTCCGTTTATACCTACAACTCTACTGCTGGGCAATCAATTGAGAATAAGAATATTAATATCACTATCGACCTTATAAACTCTGAAGATCAACGTGTTGGCCTCCTAACCAAGATGCTTCCCCAACCAGCAGTTGCATGTATCACTGATTGCGTACTAACAAGCCTAAAAATAGTCCAATTATTATATATACCTTGGGAACGATGCAGCATTTCATTCTTGAACCAAGCTACGATGATATTAACTGAGTCTAAAATTTGGCAATTTTATTAATACTTTCAGGTGTTTTGCAAAAAATAGATTCAAAATTAGTGTAGTAAAAGATTTAACTGGACAGATAAAGAGGAGCAACAGCCTTTAAAACCAATCAGCTTACTTAAATATGTTCCAATACTGGCGGAAGATCTTGACATCCTAGAATCTAAATTGCTTACCATATAGCTCAACTCAAAACCTGAATCCCAGCCAAGATGCCCCGTACTTTCTTGGTGCACTGCACTGCACTACCAAATAGCATACTTCAACACGTATTATTCATTGTATATACCTACTCTGTTTTAATCAATTTTGTTTGCATTGTTTAAATATTCTTTATTATTTTCTTACATAATTTTTTTCAACCCTTTCATATTTCAATTATAAAATAATTCAAATTTACTTATAAACAGTCAAAACTTTTAACAAATTGACTATTAGCAAGCTATAGTAATCACCTACGGATATACTACTATGAGTGCACCAGCTAATTTATTCCCTGGATTGAATGACATCTCTGATGTTTTGGAAGAATTCCCCTTGGAGACATCCAAGTATTTCACTTTGTTGCATGAGATTGATGCTAAATGTGTCTATCTTTCTCCCGCTTTAAACAACAGAATAGATAAGTTTTGTGAGAAGGAGAGACCTAATACTGACGACTCTGCTATATTGGAAAAGTTCAAGAAGGATAAACTGAATAGATTAGGTAATATAAATCATTTATTTGAAGAACTGATGCCCTCTTTAGAAGAGAAAATGCATGTTTCTTCAATAATGCTTGAATCATTACAAAGGCTAACTACTAGATTAGAGTTGGCATATGAAGTCTGCATTCGAAATGAAGAAATACCGAAAAAGATCAGACTGGGTGATGATAATCATCCTGCAATGGGGTTACATTACGAATTAATGGATAAGATTGCCAATAAGAGTCATGCAAAATCGTCGCAAGCATTAAAGAGTGAATCAAGGAGAGAGGCTATGAGTGCTAATAAGAAGAACGAGACAAGTGAAATCAAGAATAATGATACATCGACAAGTGGTAGGAAAAGGATCAATAATAATTCTGGAAACGATAATAGAAAGAGGAAACGTAGGGCAAATGTCACTACAAATAGTGGTAACACTATTACGAATAGTGCTTCTAATATTCTTCCCAGTGTTAGTACACTTGAAAATAATGTTAAGATAGATACAGTGGAAGACGGTAATAATAGTATGGTTACCACAGCATCTGTTATTAGTACTACTGGTACAAGTAGTGATGGAAGAAAGAGTGTGAATACATCTGTAGCTAATAGTAAAGTTAATGAATATGGTGAGCCACTATATTGTTATTGTAATCAAGTGGCTTATGGTGAAATGGTCGGTTGTGATGGTGCTGATTGTGAATTAGAATGGTTCCACTTACCATGTATTGGATTATCTACTATTCCAAAGGGGAAATGGTATTGTGATGATTGTAAATTGAAGAGAAAGTCGTAGTAGTTAGTTATTTTAATTTGTTTTTTGTAATGATAAGATGAACTGTAACCTAATAGAATTATTTTTAAGTATATACGTGGTAGTGAAACGAAAAACTCAAAGACTTATCATTAAAGAGTAACTCAGTATTCTATATATCCATATATATATATATATATATATTCTGTACAAACACGGTACTTAATTGATGAAATGTAGACAAATGAAATGTAAGATTAAACTAGCCAATGTGAATTCGCCAAACGCTCTATTCTTTGAAATCCCATCGAATGGATTAACCAATTGTAATCTCAAACTTATTAACAAGACAAATTGACCAACACATATTATAAACCCAGCTAAGAAAGCATTGAATGGGAAATTATCCCTTATAATGCAAATAAAAGAAAATTGAATAATACCAATTAGAACTAAGAAAAAAGCAAATATATCAATTAGTTTCAATTTAGGATTATTAGAAATTTGATCCATATAGGCATTAACTGAGGCAGTGAAAGCTTCACTGAAGTCTTTCTTGATATCTGGAGCACTGGTAATACTACTACCACTTTGCTTATTTATCTTGATATTAGAATCCCTACCAACATTACCCTTCTTATCGACTTTAGCCATTGCAATTCACCTATATTCTACCACTGTTTGCACTAATATTCTATGTTACTACTATCAATATTCAACTTTAAAGTGTTGTTAAATTGGAATTTTTCAATTTTATACAAAAAAATTATTACACGTGTTAATAAAATTGAAGCAATTGGCGGCTAATTTAAGAAGCATAGAGATAGGATAACACGTCTGTTATAACTATTGTAGTACTGCTGAGAGGTGTCTTATAGATGTAGAAGCTGTAGTGGGTATGGAATCGGTGGAAATTTGAAGAAAATTGGGTGTTTATTAGTGGAATGAGAAAGGTTAAAAAGTCGAGATTGTTCAATGGGGATTGATTCAGATGGTGGACAGCCAGCAATTTGGATAGCAATCTAGGTATCAATGGTGTGAGTGAGTGTTGAAATGCCTGTATACACTTCTTTTTTCAGTACGTCTATTTCATTCACATAGTACATCCCTATCCTTTTAACTGATTATCTGTTGTATGAAGATTGCAAATTATACTATACAGCTAACCAATGTACTTGTGCTTTACACTGAGGTTGCTCCTGTTGCAGGAGTACCAGTGAATTGTGCCACTGCGTCTGCCTGGAACTGTAAACTCTCAAAAACCTGCTTATGCTTTGAGAATAGCTTCTTTCTAGCGTTTAATAAAACACTCAGGATATCTCTACTGCTGTTTTTATGTTCTCGATATGCAATCATGCCCCGTAGAATCGACTCATAACATAACTGTCCATATCACTATTACTACCGTTTATTCAAAAAGAGCCTAATGAAAAACTGGATATTCACAGTTTTCTTTTCTCAAAAGCAAACTAATAAACAATTTCCTACACAATACATTACCTACCAAGGCCTACACACTCTATTATTCCAATACTTTAACCAGAATAATACTCAATATTATCCATATTTTTGGCGTATCATCACTTACGGCAAACATTTCATTGTGAAATTCATCATTTTTAATTAAAATTGCAACGTTTTCACTTAATTACTGAGACCAACAGGTATTGACTATGATACTGTGTACATTTGCTAACACGTTAAGCACTCAATGGATTCAGTAGATAAATCGGTGGATGGTAACCCTGTGGAAGCTCAAGTCTTGGACAGTATTGAAGAGATGATTATCTCTGAATATGATAATAGATTAGATAGCAAGACTTGTGAAGATGATGATGAGGAGGAGGAGGAGGAGGAGGAAGAAGATAATATATATATAAATGAAGAAACCGAATCTGGGAAAGAACGAACTCTTATATCACATGGACCACAAGAACGTATTGTACCTCCTTTGAATTTTTGTCCCGTAGAGAGATATTTATATAGGTCAGGACAACCATCGCCAGTAAATTTTCAATTTTTATTAAACCTTAATTTAAAGACTATAATATGGTTAGCTAATGAAGAACCACAGGATACATTATTAGAATTCTGTGATAAGAATAATATCACATTACAATTTGCGGCTATAAATCCTGATGGTGGTGAAGATGATAATCCATGGGATGGTCTTACAGAACATTCCATAATAAATGCTTTACAGACTATTGTGAAACAAGATAATTATCCTCTTCTGGTTTGCTGTGGTATGGGAAGACATAGAACCGGAACTGTAATAGGTTGTTTAAGAAGAATCATGAAATGGAATTTAGCTAGTGTCTCCGAAGAATACCGTAGGTTTACTGGTAGTAGAGGTGGTAGAATCTTAGTTGAATTGCTAATAGAGGCATTTGATACTAAACTTGTTCAAATTGATAAAGAAGAAGCTCCTAAATGGTTACTGACTGCATTGGATTAAAAAGTCCTCCTAATAATAACAATAATAAAAAGAATATTCTTTGTAAATATATACTAAATAAAACTATAATAACTATACATTCTTATATTTTCTTAAATCCAAATTTTCAATAACTAATTTCCTTATTTCTTTAATCTTATGTTGTAATTCATAATTCATTAATTTATTACTTTGTTCTTCCCATTCTTGTAATTTCTTATACTGCACATTTTCCCACATATTATCATAGGCAATATTCATTTTGCCTGGCATAAAATCTCTCTTCAACAAATTTATAGCATTCTTACTAGTATTTGGTACCCATTGATAGATTGCAGCCCCAGCAAATATCCAGGGAACAACTATTCTCATTGGTAAACTGCTTATTGCCTTTGATAGAATACCTGGACCTCTATTATTTTTACTTACGAGTATTGATCCAGTAAAGAAAGATCCTAGGGCGACTATGGATCCCGGTAGCAGATATTCATTTCTTTCGAGTTCATTATTAAAGATATTACTACGTAGATACTTTTCAGTATCAAGATATTTCTTCCTACACAAGTCAATCTTAGAGCATGTCTTCCCCTTGTATAGTTGGTACATGTTGATGAGTTTGTGTCTGCTTGAATGAATCCATTCGGTAACAGGTACTGCTTCCATTATTAGATTACCATTTGCCAATAAGCTTATCCTTAACCATGGTATTCTTTTCAAAGGGTTTAAAATCAATGGTAGTGGTTTTGACAAATCATTACTCTTATTGTAATAATCAACCATGTTTTTCTTTAAAGTCGGGCTGTGTATATATTCAAAAACTATGGCTAAATACCTAGTTTATTTATTTCTTTCTATTCCCTTTCTTAATTATGTAAAATCATTTAATTTCAGCCTATCGGAGAAGTGCATTTTCTTGAAATATCATAATATTATTATTATACTTGAAAATTAATTAATATAGATACTAGTAGTTAATGTACATATACAGTTTGTTGTTTACCAATTTACAGGAGCTATCGAGTACTTTTATTAACTATGTTTATCGATAGTCGCTGTAAATCGGCTGTGTTTTTGATATAGAAGCAGAATTCTTGATGTTTTTTTTGTTTAACACCAGAAGTATTTTAGTTTCTCGTAAATTGAGCCATGCTTTATTCTTTCCTTTTCGTCAATTTCTTCTTGTTTCATTATTTCAGGATCATAGATACGTCTGTGATAATCTAAATCGATACTTTCTAACTTGTTTACGATTGTGAAATCCTTAGCATAAAACATGTAACCGAAATAGAAACATAACCAAATAGGGAATGCTAAATAACCTTCGAAGAAAGATTCTGCATCTGGACCATCACCACCAGGTGGGGCCAATGAAACCCAAAATTGGGCAATAAAGACTAATACACTAAAGAAGACACCGTAGACAGAACCCCAAAATCCTGTAATGGATTTATAACCAAGTTCATTCATGTCTTTACCTTGAGCTTTCATTGCTTGTCTGAAACGAATATGTGAAAGCATAATACCAGACCAAATGAATAACTCACTTAAACCTGATATGGCAGCTAACCAAGTAAACACATCAGTTTCTCTTGGTGAAGTAGCGGCAAAGCCAATAACACCGAAAAGAGCACATGTCATTAATGAGAATAAAGGTCTCCCTTCTCTATCGATATAAGTTAAGAATTTTGGAGCATAACCTTGTTCAGCTAGTGACGCTAATAATCTTGGAGCAGCATATAATGAAGAGTTAGCGACCGAGATTATAGCAATTAAGATAACGGCATTAATGATATGTGGAACAGCTCTAACACCATGGATGGATGCCGCTAAGACGTATGGAGATGCATTTTTACCTGATGTACCACCTAATAATTCATTACTATCATATGGCACAACAAACCCAATTAAAATCATAGTCAATAAGTAAATAATGACGATACGATAAATGGATTGTTTTGCGGCTAAGGGAGTTGATTTTCTTGGATTTTCTTGTTCATTAACAGATAATACGAATAATTCAGTACCACCATAGGAGAAATAACCAGTGACTAAGATATAACAAATACCCTTAAATCTACCAATTCCTGAATCACTGGCAAATGCACCAGGTTCATGCCAATATTTACCACCAATATAACCATCATTACCAGCTCCACCACAATTAACCACGATGGCAAAGATAATGAAACCGGCAATCATAAGAATCTTACAGAGGTTAAAGATAAATTCTGTTTCACCATAAGCTTTTACACCGAAGAAATGAATAAATAATAATACGACATAGACAATAACGACCCAGACGTCAGCATTAACAGAATCAGTCCAGTATTGAATAACAATAGCCACTGTAATTAATTCTAATGGTAAGACGGTAACCCATTGAATGCAAGCTAACCAAACGGTAGCAAACCCAAAAGGTTTTGAAATAAAGATAGACATATAAGAATTGAAATTACCAGGTAAAGTTGGATAAGTGACAGCCATTTCACCAGCAGCTTGAATCATAAAATAAGTGACAAAGGAAACTAAACCATAGGCGATAACTAACGCAGCTGGACCACCAAAATGTAAAGATTTAGAATTAGAAATTAATAAACCAGTACCAATACCAGTTCCTAGGGACATCATAATAACATGACGAGATTTCATAGTCTTTTTCAATTTCTGATCATTCCTTAAAGATGAAGTTATGGAATTAACACCTTCAATATCAGATCCAGCATTATAATCATCAACTGGAGGTTTGAAAGAATCCTTGAACCTACTGAACATAGTTGACTTACCAGCAGGTTCAGAAGAACTAGTCTTCACATAAGTATTTTCCTTCCCCACGGTATTCCCTGTAGATTTGGACATAGAAGTTAAAGAGATCATGTCAGAACTGTGTGAGCCCGACATACTGCTTGTGGATATCTCTGCTTATTGCTTGCTTGCTTCCAATAGTGAGTGATATAGAGTGGAAACGATCAAGTTAACTAAGTTCAAATAGATGCAATCCTTCTCTTTTCTTCTCATCAAATTTTTCTTTCTTTTTTTCTCTCGAGAAGACTCACAAATTTTCTGACAAATTTGCTCAGAAAATTCCGTAGAAGAAGAGAAAAGAGGGTCCATGATCGGTGTTGGTTGCCGTAAAGGGAAAAAGCGGGGACAAAGCGCTGTGAGTTGCTGTTAACGGAAAGCTTTTGAGGAACCTTGGGCGGTTAAATTTGGATAGCATTGTTGGATAACATTGTTGGATAACATTATTCAGAGTCGAGGTAAATGCAATGGGGAGGGGGAACCTGGGGGAGGACGAAGTAGTGCTGGGTTGGGTGTGGTTGGGAATGAGTGAGGTTTGAATGTGTATAGCTGAGACAAAGAAAAACAGAAACAAAAAGATTCAAACCGTCACTAGTACTTTTATATATTGCACATTACACAACCAGATAGAGCAGTAATGCCGGTGGAATAGCAGCGTGTCTTCTGGTTGTGGCACTCTACTGATAACAGTAAAAGTGATAAGAAACTTTTAAAAGCGGCTAAATGAGAAATTTTCAAATGTCGCACTGGAAAAATGGCCGATACCGCTATGAAGATATTTATTATGTAATGGTAGCTCACTTAAAGGTTTTGCCATTTATAGATGCATTCAGTGGCTGTCGAGCATTTGCAATGAACTTCCTCACTGCTTTCGATGTTGGATGTATTGTTAGCTTGTGTCAGTGTCGCTCCATTTTTGAAATACTCAAATAATTGTAAGACCTTGCAATATTTCTTGGTGCTTAGATAATCCAGTTGTGCTAATCTTAAGACGAAATGTTGATCACTAATACTCAATAGTTCCTTATTCATCTTGGCTTTTGCTGGGAAAACCCGTTATCATTCTACTAAAGGTGGTAATACCGCTCTTTAGCGGCTAATGTTATATGTATTAGAAGTTTAGTTAGCTAACTAAATCACACCTGCAATATACACTATCTCATTAGATTATCTGTGGTAACTTCAGACCTCTTATTTCTCATTAGAAATTGTCGAATCTTCTAAATGTAAGATTATTTAATACTTATTTTGAATTTAATTATTAATTAGTTTGCTTCTTTTAATATTCGAGTTATTCTCTAAAAGATATATACTTATGTAAACAATTAAATCCTCGATTGGGAATTAGTTACACTATACTAATAGTTTCTAATTTTAGTACACAAGGTATCCACTTCAGAAAACATTTTACTCAATTTATCAGAAAATAGGTGTAAAATTGCATTTTTTTAGCTCCTGTAAAAGAAGAACTGCCCAATGATCTATCTTACATTGTACCGTCACTCCTACGTAAACTCTAAAAGAATATAAAAAGTAAATGACTTCTTCTTGAAACAATATATTCAACTAGATACAAATATACTTTGATATGAAGTATAAAGCATACTTATCGTACCAAAGACAATAAGAATATAATCAAATATCACCATCGCATTTCCTTTACTAGTGTTGTCTAGTTTAATACATCGTAAATGTAACATTGGTGGTAATATATACACTAGTGGAAGACAGAATAGTGACCCAATTACAGATACAATTTTATCCAAGGAATCAATCCCAAAATACGCAATCAATACAACAAAAGACACTATAACTGATCTTACTAAATTCTTTAACCATTTTATTCTCCAATTTAGTTTCCCTGAATTAGGAAAGAGTGTCACTACTGTTGTGTTGTCATCTTGTTTAGTATATATCTTTGTAAATTTAGGAAATACTTTATTTTCAATTATCTTGATAGCAGGGAATAGCTGCAAGGGAGTTGACAACATAATTGCACATGAATAAAAAAATTGAATCAATTGTACAAAAAAATTTCCCTGTGGTAAATTCAATAAGATTACAGTCTCAATTGAAGATCCATATGCAAGATATCCAATTGTAGCAATAAGTGTGAAAAGTACAGTAGCTGTAGCAATAACCAATTTCAAAACTAAAGGAAAATTTTCAGGTCTTTTCATAGAATCCTGAACTGGAATAATTAAACCAATACCTTCAAAGGCAAATATAGCGGTCCCAATGAAAAGTGTCCATCTATCAGAGTTAATAGTATAAACAATACCTTCTGCAGGTCTTAAGTCCAAATCAACAAACAAATGTTTGATAGTAAAGAATAAAACTATTAACAACCCTGACATTATAAAACCGTTTGCCATTAACGATGGGAAAGATAATTTGGAGATATTTCTAACAAATGACAAGGGAATAAATACAGCAACTTGAAATAACATGAGAAGAGCCATATTTATATTATCAGATTCTAATATATAGGACAAAAATGCTCCTAGATTTTTCGCTGTAAATATCATATAAGCAGCAGAAAAACCAACCTGTGTCAAACCCAAGGAGAATAAGATAATAAATTTCATCCATGGCCCGTATAAGGCAGAACCAATATCACCAAAAGATGATACTTTGGTAAAAACCTTGGATTGAATCAATATGTAGTAACACCAATAGGAGTACATCCCACAAAAGACCAACATTACTATGGAGAAAATTAAACCACCATTGTGAAATGCACTTGGTAAAAATAGAACACCAGTTCCGATAAAAGATTTTAGCAGCAATAAAAATGCCTTACCTGTTGATGCTGTACCCTTTACATTTGATACTTTGGCTTTCATGGAGAGAGCAGTGCTTCGACGAGGCAGTAACGGATTATTCTCATCAACATTACTTTCATCTTCTTCCAAGTAAAAATCATCTTCAAAGGATTCACCAGCAAAATGACCATAAACATATAAAAATTCAAGGAAATTTCTTGTAAGAAATGGAACTTTATCCAAGCTTACATCCCCAGGAATATCAGAAGAATTCGTAGTCGATGAGTATACCTGATTATTAGTTGAAATATTATCGGCGTTTAAAGAGTTAACACCTTTATTCTCCCTTCTTAGTTGTTGAACAATATACTCCCTCCTAAATCCACCAGGAACATTTAAACCTCCAGCTGAAGATTCTCTTCTCTCTCTTTCAGAAGGTAACTTAACATCTTCTAGCGATTTCACCTTTTTCTTTTCCAAAGCATTATTTTTCGATGTTGTCACTTTATAGATATCTCGAGTCATATCTGCTCCTTCCTTAGATAAATGAGTATCGATTAAGATGTTATTTGTAACATTTTTTGAATTTTTATTGGGACTACCACTGCGTCTAACAGGAGGTTTTCCCTTCGAGCTTTCTTGCTGTAGCTTGTCATGTAAATAGTTTTCTCGTACACTGTTAGTGATTTGTTCGAAATGCTCACTTTGAGACCTAAAATTAGGAGAATTTAAATCCACTAAGACTTGATGCTCTATACTTGGTGTAAGCGTGTTGCTTAGAGAAATTCTTCCACTATTAAAACTTCCTCTGAGGTTTTCCGATCTCCGTCTTTGAGGAATATTAATGCTGGGTATATTAATAGAGTGCTCACCATCAATCTTATATGTTTCGGTGTTACCCATTACTCTGTGATGACTATGATCTTTAGTTTTCTAAAACTCAATCAAATCAATTATCCTCGTTTCTTGACAATGAAAATATATATGGGATGGCAAAATAAAATTAGCAATCTTATAACATGTGCTTTATTACAGCATAAAACTGTCTTCTCAAAATTATATCAAAGAAACTATATCCTTTTAGTCTATGAACAAGGGTTTGTGTAAAGACGATTAAATACATGTGAATCCGTTTATGTTATCAATCTCGGCTTATCTCATCGGATCAACGATAATCAAAGAAACATGACAGCAAATATGTCAAAAAATAAGTTTAAATATATGTAAATATATTTAGTGCAGTTACTCAGATGTCTATTTCTAATTCGTTTCTGTTGGTCGTATATATTTATATAGTGTATGTAGTTATGTATTGCATTCAATCAAGCTGCAATAAGATCAAATATACCTCCTAAGTCGACATAACGACGACCACAGTTACTCAAGTATTTCTGAGTAACACTGCGGCTTATTTCAAATAGTTCCCTATTTTGTTCAACCAAAGCTCTTATGGATGATTCACTAAGCTTTTGTTCTGGATAATCCTTTTGACCTTCGTAGTAGATTGGCTTTACTTCTTGCTTTTTATTTTTTTCTGAGTCAAATAATGAGTCGAAATATAACAGCTGATTGTACAACTGTTTATCACTATACTTATATCTCATAATCCCTGTACAACCACTGTTTAAGCAACGCTTACCAAATACAGATATTTGTCTTGTTACGATACCACAAGTTGTATCATCACAATGAAGCCATCCAGCATAATAAAGCGATATATGTGCTCTAATAGTTGCTTCTACTTGAGCTGTTAGTTGTATTGAGGAAAATAGATGATTACAATGCTTACATTGGATACCATTATAACAAACTTCATAATGATTTGATGAGACTATTCCTCCGAACGGGAATTCTTGGGAACAATTAGGGCAGGATAAATGTAACAACGCAGCGTCTTTAAATCTTTCCATATCAGAAATTGTAGTTTCTAAAGGTTGTAAATTGTTCATACCGGTCCCATTAGAGTCATCAGTATATCTCCTGTAGTACTTCTTGCTATCCAAACCTAATGCCTCACTTAGACGTACAACATCGAAACCTTCAATCCTCTCTAGTAATCTATCAACAGGGGCAAATATTTGCTTTTCTAAATAATACAAAGGATCGGGAACATATTTGCTGTCTCTAGAAATAACTTCACTTAAAGCATATGCTCTTTCGGCAAAATGTGCCTGAGAGGATGAATCATCAGATTGACTATCTTTCGGTTTTGTGATAACATATGTAATGACACTACCAGCTTTTACAACTCTACCGGATTCCCTCATTCGTAATGCTACTTGAACAGCTGGCATAGTCTTTCCACCAGGATATGCTTTTGGATCTTTGGATAATTTTGTATTAATCTTGTATTTATCTATACGAATTTCATTCCTTTCTATCTTTCCCTTCATATCTTCCAAATAAGAGTATATATCTTGTAATGCAGTTTCTGGATCTTTATCCGATAACAGAGTATCTAGTACATGAGTAGAGATATCTTTTGATAAAGGACAGAATTCACGACGTTTCATATCTAAACCTTTTACTTCTAGAACTGTCTTTTCTTTCCCATTTTTATCTATACTAACATTTAAAGCAGCGTATTTCTTCTTTGCATGTAACAGTAGCTTTTTAAAGACATTATCAATATCGATTTCTAAAAGTCTATAACGTTCATTAACCAGCTTCTTGAAATTTTGACCAATCTTGATAGCTTCTTCATAACTTTCACAGCCTGTGTCAATCATAACAGAATCTGTATCACCGTAAACAACAACCAAATTCATTGTTTCAGCTAATTGTCTAGTGTTCATTAGAATTTCTCTACCTTTATTAGTAACTAGCATGGCCAATGGTTTGGCATAAAATCTACTGTGAACATAACCTAAACAACCATACATAGAATTGGCTGTAAGTTTTAAAGCTTGTTGTCTTATGTCACATTGAACACGTTTATGAGCATCCGTTTCAGTTTTCATTAGTTTCTTAACTTCTCTACGACGATCAACTAAGTTGGCTAATAGACGTGGTAAAACACCTTGAGTCTGGTCACTAGAAGGAACATCCGGCAATTCGTCAGAATCATTTAAATCTCTTTCAACTGTAGTGAAACAAATATTAAATTCTTGGATAATGGATGGATACAAGGAATTGAAATCCATAACTAGCACATAATGCTTATGCAATCCCTTTTCAGGATCAAAAACCAAACCACCTTGATACTTGGATTTCTTTGAAGAGGATACCTTAGTTGAGTCAACATCATCAATATTCTCTTCTTGGAGTTTTTGTTGTCTTTGATTTTTGATTTTCCTTGATTCTTTATCTGGAACGATATATCCATTTCTTGCGAATTCATGTAACAAAATATATTCGTTTCTACCAGCTCTAGTACCACCTAATGTCTGAGCCCAAGCATTACCGGCTAAGTTGGTCAACTGCTTGGTCAATGATAGCATTTGAATTCTAAATGAAACTTCTGCAGCAATAAAAGAATTAGTTATATTTTCCTGTAAAGCCATAACCATACTATTAGGATCATCTTGATATACAGAGTTCTGATAGTTAATATCTAATGATTTATGTTCTTTACCACAAGTAACCTGATACATTTCAGCGAGACCCCAGTTTTGACATTTTGGAGTTAAAGACTGACCCATTTCGTTACCGATATCACAGACTAATCTACCAGCACAAATATCTTGAATCAAAAACTTTCCCATGCTAAATAAGCTTTTATCAGGCCATACTTTTCTTGCTCTACGACCTAATGCACTGAAAGTTGGTATATTTACATCATGTAAACGATGCAGAAGTACATCCAAATAAACACTTTCTAAACGGTGTCCAATTATAATATCAGGATCAGCAACCTTAATCATAGCACAGAAGCAAGCTAATAGAGTCTTTTCATTATTAAATAATCTTACTTGGCCAGGTAATTTAGTCTTTGCAAGAGCAGCTAAACCGACTGGAAAGTTTGTTCCCGTTGGAGGTCTTACTAAAGTGACAACATCATCAGGTTTGAGATCTTCAGGAATAGGAGAATCTAATGATAGTTTGTTAAATGTTGATATTGTTATGGATACTATTTCTTGTCTATTTTCCTTAGGATTCATCATTGTCTGAATTGCCAAAGATACAGGTTTCAAATCACATATAGCTTTGTCTTCAGCAGGTGTAATATTACTTGGGGTGCTTATAGCAACCTCAATCGAACAATGAGAAGAATTTTGAAGGGCATCAAAATCACCATCTTTTATGTTTAGCCAACAAGGTCCCATAATTTTATTTTGTATAGCAAATGCTTCAAATATATTTGTATTTCCTCCAAAGACATGATGAAAATTATCACTTGAAAGATCTGGAGGAAGATAATCATATTGACATTTTGGAGTTTTAAAAGGTAATAGTACTTTTAAATAGTCTGCTTCATGAGGTATATCAGCTAATTCGAAAGCGTATTTCATTGTTTGTGGTTTAGCACGAATATTATCAAGACCATATTTTTCCATTAATAGAGGAACTATTTCATCATGTACGTCATTTGGAGTCTTGCCTTCACGTGGTAAGAAATATAGTTCTCGATGCAGATCATTTATTTGAACCATAGCTGATATAATATTACCGTCTAGCGCTCTAACCTTACCGAAAAGAATCAAAGAGTTATTTACTTCAGCAAAATCGAACCAAAACATTTGGAAAGAGCCAGTATTTGAATCAACAATTTGATCTCTGGTATATTTATTAGAGAAAGTTAATGGCTCAGATACCGAATAATGGAGTGAATTTCTCTTTGGAGTTGTAGTCGTGAGTCCGATTGGAGTACCAGGAGCTGTAACAAATGGAGATGTAGAAGGGTTACTCTTTGAATTGAAATTTATTTGTCTGGTTGCAGTTGCAGTTCTCATTGGTCTTCTCTTGAAGATTACATCTTCATCACTGTCATCGTCATTGCCATTATTTTCTTGAGAAGTTTTTTCTTTTATTTCTTTTGTAGTAGTTTCTCTCAATGGAGACACTGAGCTTGTAGGAGGAACTATATTTTTCTTAACCATTGTTGGAGAATTTTCCACATCATTTAATAATTCTTTAAAATTAGTTGATAATTTTAATTTTGAAGTTTGAGCTTTTAATGGAGAAGAATCCAATTCAAATGCATTATCTATACTTGAATCATTATTGATTTTTTGTTTCTTGATAGAATTATTCGTTTGATCTGTGGAGTTTAATCTTTTTGTTGGTGAAGAGCTTTGATTTCTATTATTTATCAAGGAGGAATTCTTAGGTTTTTCAAATTCACCAGCAGTAAATTCACCTAAGATATCATCAAAATCTTCAACATTTATAGATTTTTTCGGTTTAGTACTCGTTATTCTTGAATGTTGAGCACGTAACATTGAACCAATTTGATTTTGATTTTGAGTTTTGAATTTTTTATCCTTTGAACGCTTATTCTTTTTCTTATTTGAATTGAAGTTATCATTATCAGTATCATAGTCACTTTCATAATTATCTTGGACGTCATCGTACTCAACACCACGATCAACGTAACCATTACCATCATCATCTACTACAAAATCGTCCTGTAGTAATTCTTGACGTTTCCTATTCCTATATTCTTTTTCATCAACTTCATCATAAATTCTATCGTCATCTACATCGATATTATCATCATCATCACCATCTGAGTAAGTATCTTTTCCTTTACGAAGAGCTTGTAGTCTCTTTAATTTTTCTAATTTATCATTATTACTCATTGTAATATTGGAATGATACTTTTGAGTTATTTAGACCGTAAATCTCGATAGAATTGACACAGGGCAAAGAAGTTTATAACATAGAAAGCAAGATATAATGTATTTTTCTTCTTCCAATTCTGAATATTATAATTCATGCATATATCAAAAATGAAAAAAAAGACGCGTCAAAGTATAATTAAGAATAATAACGAGTTTACGCGTTTTATTTTATTGGATATTGAATATTTGTTCATATTTAGTATAGATATATATTAAGTTATGTATCTGATCTTTTCTCATTAGATGAAGCAGCTTTATCTAGTAAAGTTTTCTTAATTGCTTCAGCTTTCTCTATACCTTCTAATTCTCCACTATTTAAAACGAGATCTTTTAATAGTTTATTTTCCATCTCTAGAGTATGAATCTTTTGTTTTAAAGTTGAAGATAATTCAGTTAATTCGATTAAGGAGTTTTCTAGTTCTTTTTCTTTCATTTTCCTCTTTTGATGAGAATTTATTGAAACTGGAGATAGTTTTTTCTTGTCTGATAAATCGCTAGTAGATTTTGATAGTTTGATTTCATTGTTTAAATATATCGATGACAACTTGTCATTTTCTTTATTTGAAGTGATGGGTGATGAAGATGATTTTTCCTTTTCTTTTAACCTTTTCTGTATGATTGACAGTTGTTTATTACCTAATTCAATAAGAGAGTTAATGAAAGATGGATCTTGATCTTTTGACATGGGGATAGGAGTTGAATTATGAGACGATACAGTATCAGTAGATTTTTTCCTCTTTTTCTCTATATGTGTTTCATTGGGATTAGACGGTTGAGATAGTAAATCTAGTAATAATTTTGCATTTTGATTTGTATTATCATTGTTATTTAAGGAGGTTAAAGGTTTCCTCATAGTATTTTTATCTAATTTAGCCTTTTGTTGTTCATTATAAGCAATAATAGCCGCTATAGCGTCTATTTGATCTTGTTTAAAACCAGCTTTTAGTAGAGATATATGAGCACCAGTTGGTACTTTTACTCTTGGTAATAATGCTACTAGAGTTGAAGTTGGTATAGTTGAATAATCTGGCATTTGGATATCGGGATGATTTTCAGTAGGAATAGGAGATTGAGAATTATTATCTGTATCGAAATCGATAAATGCATGATCAGAAGAATATGTAGAACCGTCATCATTGTTATTATCATTGTCGTTGCCATCATCATTATCATTTTCATGACTAGCTCTATTCTTTGAAGAGAATCTAGATTTTGAATGATCGTACTGTGAAGTCAAAAAAGTATTTCTTCTCTTTGACAAATAATGATGATCTTTCTTCTTCTTTGTTGTCTGAGAATCTCTTTTCGTATCATTATTATTCAAATGATCATTGAGATAATCATCGTTATTAGTATCACTGATACTAGTACCATTATTATTAGTAGGTTTATCTTCATCAGGGAAAATAAAAGCATTATCAGCAAAAGCACTCAATTCTACAGCCAGCTGTTCATCCAGTCCAAAAGTATTCAAATTATCTATATTTGAAACACTAGTTGCAGTGATAGCATTCTCATTACCATTCGGGGACTGCTCATTCAGAATCCACGAATCTATATTAGTAAACTCCTGGTCCAAAGACGGGATAAAGTTATCCACGTATGCTAGTTGTTCCAGCAGTATATCCGGAGTTACATTTACGTTAGCGTCTACTCCAGTTGCAGTTGCAGTTGCAGTTGCAGTTGCAGTTGCAGTTGCAGTTGCAGTTCCAGCTCCAGCTCCAGCTGCTTGCTTCTTGCCACCTTCAGCCTCTGCATCCTGGAACCGCACACTCTTGCCGTCACACTTGTTCTTGTCCATGTCTGTCTCCATGCCTCTGTTCATCACTTCTTCTCACTACTTCAACTCTACAAACTTCAAATGAAAGTTGCAATGTGGCTTCCACAGTTTTTCTACAGTGTGAAAAATTATTTAGTGCGACGTTTTCGACGATGTGTCACTGGGCATAACAATAGAAGAGTTAGATGGACAGTCTAGTAACCATCACAGCAGGTGTAACAGCATGCTGGGGACTGGTAGATCCGTTGCACAGATTGATTTTAGAAGAATATGATGGAGGAACCGTCTCACAAAATTTAGATATTCGAAGTATAGATTCTATTGCAAACGTTGTTGAACATTGTAATAGGACTCCTATCAAGTCTGCAATATTTAGAAAAATACCTTATTAACCCCTCGATCCAAATTATATCCGGTAGAGATTTTGAAGCTTTATTAGAGCCAATTCTTAATCCGGTAAAAGAGGTGCTGCTTGGGATATGTCAAGATGTCCAGGTTTGGATTTACCAAGACCAATGAATTTGAAACTCTCTCACTGGGTTCAAGATATTTCTTGGGAAGAGAATCAATATTTAAGGGACTTAAACAACTACAAGAATGAAGATGTAGTATTATTCCTCTAATAAAATTTAGTTCAGTACGTAGAATACAGTAGCAAATTTATAGAGATAAACAATACAGGCAATGGCCAATCTCTTTCCTAACAAAATTCTGTATTACAGCTATAGGATCAAGATCATTGCTGGATTACTTGTTATTATCGTATAGACGTGAAGATGATAATGAAATACGCTTATAAATGGGCGATTCGAACTGCTGAAAATGTAAATGATAATTCAGTTAGAGATATATTTTCTTCCATAAATATTATCGTCAAGTCTTGCAATATTACTGTACCATCTAGATAATAAATGCTTATTATAATATTCAAATATATTTATTTATTTATTTGTTATAATTATTGTTAATACCGAACTTTTTATAAAATTCAAGAAAATCAAATTAATTTTCCTACAGCTTAAGGCAAAGATTTCTAATTATTATCATAGGGATAGATTAATACTACTCCCATTGTTGTTTTATACACATATACAGTATTATTCTACCTCCAATTGCATTTCTATTCCACAATCTTTGAATGAAGATTCTTATTTCAGATAATAGCGAAGGAAGAAAGATAGCATTAGCATCTGAAGCATATGCATTAATTTTCAAATCTATATTGAATACCAAGAATGGGAAAGCTTTATGTTCAATATCTTTAGAATCTATCCAAAGTATCAAAAATCAAGGCTTCAAGAAACTTTCACAACATGAAATTTTCGGTTTTATTGGCTTAATCGAAATTGAAGGTTCAATATTCCTTGGTACCATAACGGGTAAATCCAAAGTTGCCAATCCAATACCCAATGAAACTGTAAATAGAATATATGCTATTGACTTCTTTTGTATCAATGATTCAAGATGGGATTTTAAAGATTTAGATTCCTCTGGAAGACCAATTGTCACTGGTTATGAAGAAAATGAAAATATAGAAGCTTTACCAAAACATCCATGCCAGGACCTTAGAAAACTAATATCGAATGGATCTTTCTACTATAGCTCAGACTTTGATCTGTCTTCAATATTACAAAAGAGAGGATTCTCTGATTATTCTCTAGCAAAAGATAAGCTTGAAGATGAATATATGTGGAATTCTTTTCTCATGAAAGAAATCATAGAATATAGAGATAGATTAGATGATAAATCTAAACAGATTTTAGATGAAGAAGGATTTTTAACAGCTGTCATCCGTGGATTTGCTGAAACATTTATTACATACGTGGAAAAACTAAAAGTATCTGTAACAATTATTTCAAAACAGAGTTGGAAGAGAGCAGGGACTCGTTTCAATGTTCGTGGTATTGACGATGAAGCAAATGTTGCAAATTTTGTGGAGACAGAATTTATTATGTACTCGATGGAATTTTGTTACGCATTTACTCAAATAAGGGGAAGCGTTCCTATATTCTGGGAACAAGATCCCTCATTAATGAATGCAAAACTTCAGATTACTAGATCCGTTGAGGCTACTCAACCTGTCTTTGATGAACATTTCAAGAGATTAATTGAAAAATATGGTACTATTGATATAGTAGACCTGTTGTCTACAAAGAGCATGGAGATCGAATTATCGAAGAGATACAGAACTCATGTCAACAATTCAGAACTTTTGAAAAATGGGGAGAATATATTTTATACAAAATTTGATTTCCATAGAGAAACTTCACAGGATGGTTTTACAGCTGCAAAGAAAATTATTCCTTTAATTAAAGATGCTTTAAGAGAATCCGATTATTTCTCATATGACATACGAGAGAATAAACTTATATCAAAACAAAAGGGTATATTTAGAACCAATTGTCTCGATTGTTTGGATAGGACAAATCTTGTTCAACAAATTATTTCGATTTATATGTTCCAAAAATTTTTAAAGGATTCAGGATTAGTTGAAAAAGATAGATATATTGATGAAACTGAATTTGTCATTAAACATAATACTCTTTGGGCTGACCATGGTGATCAAATATCTCAAATCTATACAGGTACAAATGCATTAAAATCTTCCTTCTCTAGAAAGGGTAAAATGTCTTTTGCAGGTGCTTTATCCGATGCCACTAAATCTGTTAGTAGAATGTACATTAATAATTTTATGGATAAGAACAAACAACAAAACATAGATTCACTATTAGGCAGACTACCTAATCAAGAACCGGTACAATTATACGATCCTCAAAGTGAATACATTCTTGATAAATTAAACTTATTGGCTGACGATTTTACTACTCCTTCAAGTATGAACTTATTATTGGGAACTTTTAACGTGAATGGGATGTCTAAGAGAGCTGATTTATCCAAGTGGTTATTCCCAATTGGTGATAAATTCAAACCGGATGTTGTTGTTCTTGGTTTACAAGAAGTAATAGAATTAACAGCAGGATCAATCTTAAATGCTGATTATTCAAAAGGATCCTTTTGGCAAAACATGGTTAAGGATTGTTTGAATCAGTACGATGAGAAATATGTGTTGTTAAGGGTTGAACAAATGTCATCGTTGATTATTTTATTATTTGTAAGACAAGATAAAATGCCATTTATTAAACAAGTTGAGGGTTCGACGAAAAAAACTGGATTTGGAGGTATGACCGGTAATAAAGGTGCAGTTGCCATTAGATTTGATTATGGCGATACATCCTTCTGTTTTGTCAATGTTCATCTGTCAGCTGGTAAGAACAATGTTAATGATAGAGCAAATGATTATATTTCAATAAACAAGAATATAAGTTTTAGTAGATCCAAAAATATTTCTCATCATGATTCTATCTTTTGGTTGGGTGATTTAAATTATAGAATAGAATTAGAGAATGAACAAGTTCGTGATATACTGGAATTGAAAGCAAATGGGTATATTGATAAATTATTACAACATGATCAGTTAACTCGAGAGGTGAATTCTAGTGGTATCTTTGATGGATTTTGTGAACCAACAATACAGTTTAATCCAACTTATAAATTTGATTTTGGGACCAATGTATATGATTCTTCTGAGAAAGGTAGAACCCCATCATGGACTGATAGAATTATATATAAAGGAGATAACCTTCATCCCTTAGCATATTCAGACGCTCCACTGTATATTAGTGATCATAGGCCTGTATTTGGTGCTTACCGAGCTGAAATAAATTTTATTGATGAGGTTAAGAAAGATGAATTGGCGAAGAAATTATACTCAGAATATAGAGACATGAATATCAGTTATGATGATGAAGAAGAAGGGCAAGAGCAAAATAGTGAGGAGGAATACGAAGAAGGAGAATCAAAGATGATAATCGATATGGATGAAGAGGGACCAGAAATAGACGTGGGATCCTTACCATCAAGAGATGGCCTATCGAATAAAGTTGAAGTGAAGAAAGAAACATTAGTACCACCACTACCACCGAAACCACGTCCACGTCCTTCAAGTGACCTTACAAGCATGAAAACACCATCTATGGGAAGCTTAATCTCCAATGACTCATACACTGAGAAAAAGTCACCAGCATCTAGGGGGACTGTTCCATCCCCACCAAAGTCTAGAAGAGAAAGATCAAGTACAAATGTTGAAAAGATTCCTTTGAAGAAAGAAATGAATAATAGTATGGATAGTAAACTGTTGAGTAGGACACAAACTCCTAAACCATTACCATCATTACCACCATCAAGAAAGAGCAATACCTCGATGCTTAATATAAAATCTGAAACAGCTGAAGAAAGCAATAAAGAAGAAGTTGTTAAGAAGGTACCCCCAAAGATACCTATGAAGAAAGTGTCATTACAAACAAAACAAGAAGATACTAAAAATGAAGAAATTACCAGTATAAAAAGCAAGGAGAAACCACCAGTTATCCCAAACAAGAAACCTGAATTAGGAAACATTATGAGATAGTCAGATTATATAATTATATTTTATAGATAAATGAAAGGTAATTAATAGTAAAACTAATCAATTATTCATATATACAAGTGAAAAATATTTCGGATAGAATTGCTTATATAATTTAAAAATGAATAAAAAACTAATAAATAGTGGACAATATTAAATACGACAAAAGGGAAATCATACCAAAGTCAAACAGGAAAAAAATGGCTATTGAGACTTTATATATTGCTAGACATGGATATAGATCTAACTGGTTACCACAGGGACCATACCCGGAACCACCAACAGGTATAGATAACGATGTACCATTAGCGGCGCATGGGAAAGAACAAGCTATACAGTTATCAGAATATATAAATACACTTCCAATAAAACCAGAGGTTATATTTTCATCACCATTTTATCGTTGTCTAGAAACAAGTGAACCTACTAAAAAAATATTAGATATTCCATTATATATCGATCGTGGTATTGGAGAATGGTATAAACCTGATCGTGATATTATTCCAAGTCCAGCCTCAGTGGAAGTTCTCAACGGATTCTTTAATGGAATGATTGAACAAAATTGGGAATCAACTATTATACCTAGTAGTAAAGGTGAGACTGAAGAAGCAATCTTCAAGAGGTGTCATAAATTCTGGCCCATCTTTATCAAAAGAGTCGAAGAAAGACATCCAGAAATAAAAAGTATTCTAATAGTGACACATGCTGCCACCAAAGCAGCACTAGGGATGAATTTACTTAAGTTCAAGAATGCAAGGGAGCCCCTGGACGACAAGGGAACTGTGATCCGCAACGGGAGCTGTTCGATCGACAGATATGATCTTGTAAAGAATAACGATAACAATACCGAATTCTATGCCAAAGAATGGATATTGGGAATGAACGGGAACACCTCCTTCCTCGAGAAAGGAGAAGAAATGAACTGGAACTTCATGAACCTGTTCGAAGCAGGATCAGATGCAGACATCAAAGCCAGAAGAGCTGCCGATGCTGCTTCAAAGACTAACTAACCAATATTTGTAATATTATGTATATGTATAATAAAGCTTTATAGTGCCGTACAATGCGATTTTTCATGAAAATTTTTTATTTTGCACTGAAAAATTTCGAGCTCATCGCAAAAGAAAAAAAGTTTGAATGAAATAGTGGGAATTGAGTAGTCTTTAGTTGTTGTTGTTGTTGGAGAGTGAGACCTGTGAGAGATAGATAGTATACGTGATGGCTAAGTCTAGTGTCAAGCAAGTGGAGGTATCCAAGAAGGAGAGAAGCAAGGCGGAGCAGGCGAAGTCGGCTCCAGAAGAGAGCATGTCTGTACACTCTTCTGGATCTGAGAGTGAGAGTGAGAGTGATCAAGAACTCGAAGGGTTATCTGAAGAAGAAGGGGAAGTTGGTGGTGAACATAAGATAAAGAAACTGGATTTGAAGAAGCGTAGGAATGCAGATGATGATAAGAACAGCGATAAGAAACAGAACGAGCAGCAACAGTACTCAAGTATCATATATGTGAGCAGGTTACCACATGGATTCCACGAAAGGGAAATGAGTAAATATTTCTCCCAATTCGGTGATCTTAAGGAAGTCAGACTTGCCAGAAATAAGAAGAGCGGGAACTCCAGACACTATGGGTTCATTGAATTTGCCAACAAAGACGATGCAAAGGTAGCCCAAGAGACAATGAACAACTATCTTGTCATGGGACACCTTCTACAAGTGAAACTGATGGGCAAAGGTGCCAAGATCGAAAAACTGTTCAAGTACAGAAAACGTGCATTTATCGAACCTTCCATAAAGAAATCCGTCAATGAACTTAAGGACAACGCAAAGCAAAAACATCAAGAGCGCTTGACAAAACTTGCTAACGCAGACATCCAATTCAAATGGTGATCCACATCACTACTCATATAGCCTATATAGCAATATACCAACCTATGTACACTACTATAAACGATATACTGCCGGCCATAACGGTCAAGGCACTTCTCGACCGAAACGTTTCTTACTAAATTATACGAGGCACGTGATATTTAACGGTTATATAAGCTGAAAAATTGAACGACAGTTTAAGCAAATTTATGACTTGACGCATATAAAAGGCAGCAAGTTTTGGTTTGGATCAGTGATTTTAAGTCTTATTGTATTCTTTATGTGCTTTACGTAGTTAGATCAACACAACACACTAAAGAATTAATATCAAAAAATGTCTAAAATTTACACTTACAAAGAAATCGCTGAACACAACAAAGTTGAAGACGCCTGGATTGCCATTGATGGTAAAGTATACGACATCACAAAGTTCTTAGATGAACATCCAGGTGGTGAAGAAATTATCTTTGACTTAGCTGGTCAAGATGCCACTGAACATTTCGTTGATATCGGTCATTCTGATGATGCTTTAAAGATTTTAAAGACTTTATGCATTGGTGATGTCGATGTAAATAGTGAAAAAGTTGTCATTGAAAAAGTTGTCGAAGAACACTCTAGTGAGGGTGCTTTCCAAGGTAGTGGTACTTTATCTTTAATCGTTGCATCTATTTGTTTAGCTATTGGTTACTACTACTTAAACGATTAAGTTATCTTTTTTATGCAAAATTAAACAACTTTCACCTCATCATTTCAAAAAAATTTTTTTTATATATTTAATATTATTTAATTAATGCCCTATTTATTCTTTTGTACATTATAGAAAATAAAAATATCAATGCACTAGCACTCATTTCAAATTATAAATATTAATATTTTATCAAACTAATAAAAAGTGATTTTATTTCTTTATTTACTTTATAATAATTCTAATATACAATGGCAATGAAGAAGAAATGGAAGCTAATCTACCATCTGTTACCACCTCTGTTACCACCTCTGTTACCCCAGCCACCATCTCTTGATCTATTGAATCCACCACGGCCACCACCGTAACCGTTACCACCTCTACGAAATCCACCACGGCCACCACGGCCACCACGGCCGCCACCATATCTTGGATGACCACCGTATTGTCTCTTATCATATTTCATTAATTCTGGTGAAACAGTTTGCTTAGCTTCTCTCATAATGGAAATTAAAGCACCACCTAAACTCTTATTTTCTTCAGTAAAGAAGGAAATAGCGGTACCTTTAGCACCAGCTCTACCAGTTCTACCAATTCTATGAACATAATCTTCAATATTACCTGGCATATCATAGTTAATAACATAATTAATACCTTTGACATCTATTTTCACACGATTAAGTACTATTTTTCTCTCTCCACAATTATATTATGGGAAAGAAAAATAATAATTAATTATTATTGTTAGTATTAAGATTCAAATAACTTTTGCAATTGCAAACTTCTTTTATATTCACTACTTCCTGTTCACTACAATCTCTATTCTTTTTCAAGTTCAAATTATTTAAAGTAATTTACAGTTCTTGAACATTTTTTTGTTATGCCGTATCCTTTCCATAATATATTGCATTCTCAAAGGAGTCTTGCAAATATGGCAATGAAACGACAATTAAAAATATTCTTCGCAAGATTATACAAAATATTGAAACTAAAACAAAACTAAAAGAGTAAAAGATGAATAAACAGATAATAATAACAATAGTATTATTATCCTTAATTTTTATTAAGCAAAAAAAAAAAAATAAAAAAAAAATAATTATAAATGTTAATTGTAAATTGAAATTGAAATTGTTTCTTTCATATCGTAATTTGTAAAAAAATCCCACATCCCATCCAATAAAATAATATAACATTTATAATTTTCATATCATCATCTTTGAAACTTTAGATAGTTTTAAGTAAATTCTGTATTTCGAATCTTACGATTGCTCATAATATAATCAGTATACCAATTTGACGGTATTTTTATTCATGTTGAGCAACTGTATAATTGTAATAAAAAAAACCCCAAAAAAAAAAAAAATAGAAAAAATCTTTTGTAAGTTGAAAATGGAATGTTAGTAGTAATACATTATCTCCTTAATAAGGGAGAAATATCTTGGAATATTATTAATTAGTAGTGTTATCTTGGAATAATAGTAAAATGCAAAAAAGAAAAAAAAAATCAAAACATACCTATACCTCTAGCGGCAACATCGGTAGCAACCATAATTGGAGATCTACCACTTCTGAATTCTTCAAGAACCCAATCACGTTCTCTTTGATCTTTATCACCATGGATAGCTAAAGCTGGCCATCCTTCTTCTCTTAAATATTTGGTGATTTCATCACAAGTTCTCTTAGTGGAAGCGAAGACTAGAATTTTAGATTCTTGATCTTGAGAAGCAGTTTCAATATGTTTAGTTAAACGGTCTCTCTTTTCGAAATCGGTAACGACTTCAACTAATTGAGTAATGTTATGAGAAGCAGCTAATTCCAAAGAACCAATTTGAACTTGAATTGGATCATTTAAGTAATCAGCAGCTAATTGTTTTACTTCTTTTGGCCAAGTAGCAGACCACATTAAAGTTTGTCTATCAGGTCTAATTTGATCAACAATCTTTCTAATTTGTGGTTCGAAAC
Source organism: Kazachstania viticola (assembly GCA_030571575.1). Classification (NCBI taxonomy): domain Eukaryota; kingdom Fungi; phylum Ascomycota; class Saccharomycetes; order Saccharomycetales; family Saccharomycetaceae; genus Kazachstania; species Kazachstania viticola. Next base: position 34,316 of record JAJLXZ010000059.1, read on the forward strand.
CCATATCCAACATTCTATCAGCTTCATCAAGAACTAAATAGGTGACTCTCTTTAAATTAGTCTTACCAATTTCTAACATATCAATTAATCTACCTGGAGTAGCAATCACGATTTCGGAACCACGAGCTAAATCTCTAATTTGTTGACCCTTTGGAACACCCCCGTAGACACAGGTGTTTCTAATTCTAGAACTTTTACCAAATTTAGAACATTCAGTTTGAATTTGAACAGCTAATTCTCTTGTTGGAGCCAATACAAGAACAATTGGACCATCACCTGGAGCTAATAAAGGTTGAGCATTGATATGAACAATACCTGGTAAACAATATGATAAAGTCTTACCAGAACCAGTAGCAGCAATACCGACCATATCTCTACCAGATAGAGCCATTGGCCAACCTTGACATTGAATACCAGTTGGAGAAGCAAAACCTTCAGCTTTAACTTCACTTAAGACATAATCAGGGAACCCAGCTTCATCGAAGGAAGTGATTGGCTTTGGGATATCATGACCAGTAATAGTCATTTCATTTTTTTTTCTAAATTCTTGAACTTCTTGATCAGTTCTATTTCTAACAGTTTCATGTTCCACGTAGAAATTCTTTTCAAAAGATGGTAAATTAGGTAATTCAACATCCCAATCAGGTTTAACTAATTCTTGTGGTTCAGTACGAGCAGGACGATTACCGTAGCCGCCTCTGCTGAAACCACCGTTATCACCACGGTTGTAAGAGTTTCTGTCAGAATGTCTGCTACCACGGAAATCACCACCACGAGAGCTGTAGTTATTGTATTGTTGTTCACCGTAACCCATTTTTTAAAGTTGTCGTTAGAATACTTTGATTTATATTTAAGTAGCAAGAATAAAAGTGAAATGTTGAAGAGAATGTAAAGAGAAAGAACAGAAATATAGATGAGATGAGCTTTTTATATCCCAAGTCATCGCATGAAAAAAAAAAATTGACATGAAAATTTTTTCTTTTTGAATGAAAAAGAAGTAAAAAACAAAGTTTCTACGGGATTTTCTATGGAATGAGTGAATGCATCTGAATATAATAATAATAATAATAATAATATATGAAAGGAAGTAGAAAAATATATTTATATATAATTTAATTTAATTTACATTTACATTTCTCTTATTCTTTGAGTGAACTTATTTTCAACAACGTCACATAGGTCCATTAAATTGGATAAACCTTTCTTTAGGGCTTCTACAGCAGTAATATCGCCGTATGTTTGAATTCTAATATTTAAGTAAGGTTCAGAAGGATGAGGTATGGAGTAACCACAGAATTCTACTTCCGGTAGCTTCATAATCATATAACGCAAGGCGTTACCCAGAGTATGATCCTCGTCTGTTATTTGGAACGAAGCCGATGTATTGTCTTCAGAAGTTCCCTTCAACAGGATCTTAATCTTCTCCCTGTCTAATTCCTCCTCCTCCTCTTCTTCTTCTTCCTCTTGTACTTGCACCACTTGCTCATCTCTAGGCACGCTTTCGTCCCTAGTCATGTCGACATCCTGAGCCCCACTGCTATGATCCTTTACCTCAGACATCCTTCTAATACGGCTATCACTCCTCTCCAGACACTACTCCCACAGCATCTAAAACTTATCACATAGCTGAAATTTCCACTCTTTTTCACTTTTGAAAGGAAAAAATTGAAATGCGAATGAAAAATTTGCGTCATCATGTACGAATTCGATGACGTTCAGGGTAACATTCTCCAGTTGTGCGGCGATTTCTGTGGAAACAGTTACGTAACTGTTTAATTATGTGGTCAGATCTGAGATCTGAGATCTGGGATCGGGAACTTTAAAACTTTGTTTCTCTAGGACATTTAGATGATTGTTGTTATTTTCATATGTTTTTTGGGTCGGTGTTTGTTTTATTCCCATGGGCTCGAGAAAATGTGTTTTTCTCTCCAGTAAATCATTTTATCAAGGTTATTTTATTAGATGGATCTTCCTTTTTTTATTTATTTTATTTATTAAGTAATTTATAATCTTATTCATTTATTTAATTATTTATACTGCCATATTCAAAGGAAATGCAAACGTCCTTGTTAATATTCATTACGTTATAACTAAGAAGCTTTTTTCCGTGCACTGAGTGTAGACCCCTCCCAATACCAATTTTCAAAACAGCTTACTAATTTTTGCATATTCCATAAAAGCTATAATGCTCCCCATGAGACCAGAAGCTCAGACTAATGGTCAACAACTAAATAATAATGATAGCAATAACAGTAATAATGTTAATGTTAATGCAAATAATAATAATCAAAGACAGGACTCTTTATCCATTTTCACCAATTTTAATCAACCGAGATTCTCTACAGATTCATCCATTTCTTCCTTCTTAAATATAATACCTGAAAATGCGAATAATGGGAATAATGGTTCCACAGATATGTCGGCTAATTTCCTACCTGCAAATCCTCATTTATTACCACAGCAACAAATTCCTATATTTGATGGGTCTCTTAATAGACAATCTCAAGAAGTATCTGGGTTAACAAGAGGTTACTCTGTAATAAATAACATATGGCCTGCTCAACCGGTTACTTCACAACAATATATTCCATCAATAGCTAATCAAAATCAACCTTTCAATACAAATAACAATATGCCAAACTCGGTAGATCCCTTAGATCCTAATCAACCTCCAAAATTTAAAATTTTACCTATTGCTGGCAACAAATTTAATCAATATCAACTTGTATCAAAAGGGGATCGCTCAAGTAACAATAATTCTACTTTAGAGAATAATAACATAATAGAAAATATAAATAGTACTAATTCACAAAATCAATCCATGTATACAAAAAGAAATTCTTTCCTATATGGACCCCATGATGAATTCTTTAATACTTCAAATACAAGCTTATCTAATCAATATAGCAACTCTAACAATAATAGAGACTCTGTCTCTATGAATATGAGACCACCTTCAATAATTAGAGTCAATAGTAAAGTTCAACCAAATGATTCAAATCCAGTTGAATTAGAAAATTTTTTTGTTAATAGTTCAAGAAAAAATTCTCTAAAATTTATTAATGATGATTTAGACCCACAATCAAAAAGAAGAAATTCTTCTCTTAGAGCTATATTAGAAAATAATTCATCAATCGCATCACCATCATTATATAATTCAACAAAAGCAACAAGTAATAACAATAGTATCAATAATGAAAATCCACCATTCCCACCAAGTTTATCTCGTCTCTCATCGTTGATAAATATTCATGGTTTAAATAATAAGAATTCTTCAAAAGATTCTCCTGCGATTTTTTCAATAACTAATGATGAAAAACTGAAAAAATCTAACAATCGTAGGAAAACTTCTGAAAGTATTAATAAGATAACCAAAAAAGCTAGTAAAAAATCGAATAAATCGAAAAAGAAGGAAAATGATGAAGATATGCCCGTTCAATTGAAATTTGAATCTTCAAGTAATTCTGATACATTAGTTGAGCCATTAGATACCAATACAAAGGATACTAATAAGTCTACAAAATCTAAAGGTAAGAAAACTTCTAGGAAACAAAAAATTGAAAGAAGTTTATCAGAAGACAAAAAATTAGAAGAAGATAAAAGATCTCTTTTAGGTGTAACAAAAATTGATCAACTAATGCTAATGATAGAAGCAAGAAAGAAAGGTGTTACTGAAAAGATTGAAACTTCCGAAGATGGTGATTTATTAATCGATAAATCATCTCGTATTCTTCCTCCTCCATCTGAATTAGTCGGTGGTGTAGAAAAGCCAACAGGAATAAATGGAGTAAAACAACACGAATGTAGTTATTGTCATAGATTATTTACTCAGTTAACACATCTGGAGGTTCACGTGAGATCACACGTAGGTATTAAACCATTTCAATGCCAATTTTGTGGGAAAAAATTTACTCAAGGTGGGAATTTAAGAACACATCAAAGATTACATACTGGTGAAAAACCATATCATTGTGATATATGTCAAAAAAAATTTTCAAGAAAGGGTAATTTAGCTGCTCATGTATTGACACATCAAAAGTTAAAACCTTATATTTGTAAGCTAGACAAATGCAATAAACATTTTACTCAATTGGGAAATATGAAAGCCCATCAGAATCGTTTCCATCAGAATTCTCTAAGAGAGATGACAGCAAGATTAGCACAACTGGATCCCGACGAACATATTTCCAATGAAGAAAGAGAGATGCTAGATTATTTTGCTTCCCTATACAAGAATTCTAATAAAGGTATTAAAGGTAGGGGGAAGAAATTGGAAACAGTTAATTCTGACGAAAACCACACCCAATCAATAGATAATAGAGACAAGGAGTTCAATGCTAACCAACATGAAAAAACTAATGACATCCAAAAAGTAAATCCACAATCATTTGATAGTAGTGGAAACCAAATGACATACCAAATGCAAATGCAAATACAACAGCAAATGCAAATACAACAGCAAATGCAGCAACAACAGTTACAACAAATGCAAATGCATTTACAAATGCAGCAACAGCAAGGGTCGCAACAACAGCAAATGAACCAAGGAGATTTCCAAATTTCTGATGGAAATACCGGCCATCTTTACAATCAAGGACCCGTACAGTTCAAGATGGTGAATTATAAAAATTAGCATTAATATTATTCAATATATTTTATATACAGACATATCAATTACCATAAGAAGAAATTGACGATGACAATAATTATTTTTTTTTTGGCAATTTTGACATTTGTCTATATTTTTTTAAGGCCGCCTTAAAAATATTTTATAAGGAAGTCATCAAGTGTATCATGAGATAATAATGCAGGGACAGTAATGAGAAGTAGTGAAAGACACAACTACAGCTGAATACAAAACTACATAGAATATACATTGATTGTTATTTTTATTTGGATATCAGAGTATTCATACTTAAAAAATTCAAAGGATAATCTTCCCAATTTGCTATTAAGATGTCATCATCGGAAGAACAGAGGGAGGCCGGTTCAAGTACTGCTCAGTATATTCGGGATACAGCAGCTATTTCAAAAAACAATAATGTAGATTTTAAGGTATCTCCATCTCATAGGAGTTTAGGTGGAGAAGAGAATGAACACTTGCTAAATTCTGAGAATAATAATAGATCTCATGGTGCTACTGATGAGAATGAACAAGCCAATGAGAGAGACAATCAGGAAACATCTTTTGATCCTGTAACAAGATTTAATATCCACAAGTCATATAGAGTTTATTTGCAGAATTGGAACATCTTACTAAGTTCGGTTTTCTTTATCAATTTATTTTTGCTTATAATAATTATGATATCAGATTATTTTGTTGAGATTCTTCCTTATCAAAGGGATAATTCATTTCAAAATTTTGTTCTAATTGTAATATCAATGATTGGTAACTGCTTTAATTTATGGTACAATGAAGTTGGGTTATACTCTCCTATTGACTTTACACTCAACGTAATTCTAACCTTATTACCTTGGGTTGATTTCTTACTGCTATTGTTGACCAGATACACTAGACAGAGATTAAGTACTGTCAATGTTTTTATACACCTCTGGATAGTTTTTACCTTTTCCATAGGTATTGTACAACAATGGAAATTAAGGGATTTTGCCAAAAAGATAAATCCTGAAAGTAGTGGGAACAAACATACCTTGACAGAATGGCTTGGTATTGGGATTCGCAATATCATCAAAAGTATTATCCTGGTTATGTTAGGATTGATTGTATTGACTACTTTATTGCACTCTATAGATCTTCACAATGTGATGAAGATTGAGGAATCACGTTCAATTCAATGGAGTAATCGTGCAAACAGTAGTTCTCTATACATTAGATGCTATGGAATTGAAGAAAATTCTAACGATAACTCTCCTATTGTATTATATGAACACGGCGGAGAAGATACTTCTTATATCTCTGGTAAATGGATAGAGGAATTATATCATTTAGGTTATGTGAAGAAATATTGTACTTATGACAGGAATGGCTATGGGCTTAGTGACTCTATCAGTGCACCTCTCTCTTTAAAAGGAATGGCTGAATCACTAAGACATGCTTTAGTACAAGAAATGAATTTACAAGGCCCATTTCTGGTTGTAGGATATGATTACGGAGGCTTAGTCAGCCGTATTTTTGTTAGTCAAAATCGAGAGATCTGTTCTGGGTTGCTACTAATTGAATCTTGGAATGAAGAGTTGCTATTGAAACATTATTTAAAAAGAATATTCCCCGGAGATGATAATGATAACGATGGTGGTGATAATGACGATAATCAAGGTGGACGTACAAACTTTAGAATACCTGAAAGAGAGATACATAAAAGAAATGGTTTCAAAACATTTATTAATGGATTATATTCTAGTTTAGGTTTGAATTTACATTATTCATGGTTAGTAAGACATCATGGTTCGTTGGATAGAATATTTGGAAGAGATATGAAGCATCAAGGGAAATTTTTGAGACATAAATTATTAGAAAGTGTTAGTAGTTCACTAATCAATTACAACGAGATCTTGCAAAGTAATTTAAAAATTAATCATGTCAATATGAGTATAGTGAGTGCTAAAGGAATGATAAAAAAGTCAAGTTTATGGGGAGATTGGCAGAGAAAATTATCAAAATTATCGACTAATGTAAAAGAATGGAAAGTCATTGATTCAGAACATGAGTTTTACAAAAACGGAATTGGGAAAGAACAAACTCAAGATGTTCTTTTAAGGCTACTACGTGGTGAGTAAGAAGAAAAATATGTTCGGTTTTTTTTTTTTTTCAAATTTGGTTTCTATTTGAAGTATGAATATTCATTTATTGATTTAGTTTAGTTATAATTCTGTAAAATACAGTAGCTGTATATATATATATATATATATAAACCCCCTAAATTATTAGAAGAGTTTATTTATCAGGGTCAAATTTTATCGTTTATTTCTTGTTGCGAAAGGAACATCTCATCTTCATAATCAATTTCATCTTTTTGTCCCCAAGTTATTTCTAAGTCAGAAGATGCCCTGCAGTTAGGACAGAAGAACTGTGGATAATTTATGGATAGTAATCTCCTTATACAGTTATAGTGCCACGAATGTCCACATGGTGCAATAAAAATACCTTGACATGCAATAACTGTTTCTAAACAAATGGAGCATAAATCAGAATCCATTAAATTAATATCATTTTCAATTTTAATCTGATCGAATATTTTCATTTTCTCTTTAGCTAATTTTTCAAATTCTTTAGATTTTAATTTCCAAGATAAATTAAGTTCAATTTTAACCCTTACACATCTTAGTAATTCATTAATACCGTTATTGAAATCCATACCAAATTGAATTATATCCCCATCATTTAATATATGATCATATGAAACAGGATCTTCTTTATTGCATATTCTTTGATGATTTAAAAATGTACCACTTGATGAGAAATTGTCCTTTATATACCAATTACCATATTCATCTACTTTAAACATAGCGTGAATTCTGGATAATACTCCTGTTCTAAATAAGATTAGATATTGTAAATTACTTAAATTTTTGCATTCATCTTTTGTCCTTTTAATTATAGAATCAGTCTCTCTAGCTATTAATATCTGCGAATTAGGACCTGCTGTTCTCTGAATTGGTTCAAAATATATACCTTGAGTTCTAATCTTTGAGCTATTATTATTATTATTATTATTATTATTGGAATGACTTGCCGTAATAGATTGTCCATCATCTATGTTATTATTGGAATTTCTTGATATAGCGGGATCAATAAAAGGTGTTATTCTAATACTATAGAGACCAGATTTTGTAGTGAGACTTCTCTTATTAGGAATTGGTAAAATTTCATTACTTGATTTTAAATTGATGTTAAAATTTTTCTCATTTTTCAATGATGCTGTTCTATTGACATAATGATAAAATTTTGGATCTCGTATCTTATCAATGAGGTAACAAAACTCTTCTATTGTATGATTTGAAACTGATGGGTGTATAATATCATTTGTTCCATCTAAGCAACTTTCCTCTGATGTTGTGGAATTATTTCTTACAGAGTATGTATAATTTGGCTCTTTTTGTGGTAAATGAATTGGTGATGGATACCTAATTGTATCGAAGTTTATATTGACAGTCTGAGATTGAGTCGGTGTTATAGGGTCTGTATTTGATTTTGAACCAAATCCTAAAGAGTTTAGAAAGGAATTGAGTGAATTCTTCCTTTTATAGGATACGTGTGAACTATTTCTTGGTATTGTAGGTAATTCTTTTGTGCTCATAGTTAGAGAGGTCAAGAAGTAGAAAAATCAATTATTCTAGCTAAAATTATAAGGCCGACCGATTAAGTAGTTGATAAATGAAAATAAAGACAAAAAAATAAAAAATCGTAGAAGTATATTCTTTGTTAAATATATAATAATTCAGTATTTATATGGTAATTAAGTTTTTTGTAAAGATTAGAGTAAGAATGAGGAAAGAGTAGAAGATACATAATCGGAGTTATAACATGAGTTTTAAATACCTTTGGTCAAACTAGAAGATATGTTGTTAGTTCAAAGAAATCTTGAATAGTTTATTGAGATGATCAACGAATGTATCATGATTTTTTAGTTTTCTCAGGATCATTGGATTTACCTAGAAAAGTTAGTAGAAGAAGAAGGGGTCGGTAAAAGGAATTGAGGGCCAAACAAAAGTCATATGAACGACCTGAGGATTTTTTTTTCTGCTAGCAGCAGCAGAAAAGACAGAAATCGGGAAAAAAAATAATAATAACCATAAAGAGTATAGAGAGATATGACATACTAGCGATATTATTACTGCTACTTTTCATTTTTCGAGGTCGAGGAGTTCATAAAACCCAAAAAAAACGTAAGATCGAGAAAGAAAAGTTTGGTTCCTGAGATGAGATCTCGGGATAGTGTTCTCCGTGCGGTGTTTTCTTAATGTTGATGCACCTATGCGGGGAAGCATTGAATTGGGTAGAAAACCAAGTGGAAAGGTCGAGCAAATGAGCCAGTTCCTATAGAAAATAGTCGGAACACACAATTCCGAAGGTAATAAATCAATCAATAGAAATGTCAGAGTGATGTTTATAACTAACTATAACTTACTTAGGTTAGAGGTAACATTATTCTTGGAACCCTTTGTAGTAGTCACAATCTCATCATATAATAAATTTGTTAAGAATTCACTAAATTGTTTCCCGGTTATCTCTGGCAATAGATATTTTCCAGCTAATTTAAATTTATTTGCATTACCAATTGGACTTGAATTTGATAGATGTTGAATTTCTTCATTTAATAAAGTTTCAATTAATTGTGGAGTTAATTGTTTATGTGTATCATCTAAAATTATCTTATGTTTGACCCACTGGTGTAATTGACAACGAGATACCTCAGCTGTGGCAGCATCTTCCATTAAGTAATTGATTGGAACACAACCGGAACCTCTTAACCAAGCCTCCATGTATTGTAATCCAATAGAAAGGTTTTCTTTTATACCAGCAATAGTAATCTTAGCATCTTTAATATTTGTATTTAATAAATTCTTCTTGCATAGTGATAAATTCTCATCTTTAGGAATATAAAATATTTGATTTGGAGTGCCCATATTAGAGAATACTTCATTACAGATTTGAGCCAAAGCAGGATGAGCGATCCAAGAGCCATCGTGACCATTATTTAATTCTCTTTGTTTATCATTCCTAACTTTTGTCATTGCTTCATTATTTCTAACTGAATCATCCTTTATTGGAATATGAGCAGCCATACCACCCATTGCATGAACATTTCTTCTATGACAAGTATTAATTAAGATTTTAACATATGCTTCCATAAATGGAGATTGCATGGTGACTTGATCTCTATTTGGTAAGATAAATTGTGGTAAATTTCTTAAACGTTTGATTGTAGAGAAGATATAATCCCAACGACCACAATTCAAACCAGAAGAATGATCTCTTAATTCATAAATAATTTCTTCCATTTGGAAAGCAGCTGGTAAAGTTTCAATTAAAACTGTGGCTCTTATAGTACCTCTCTGAATACCTAAATAATCCTGAGAGACATTAAATATATCATTCCATAATCTTGCCTCTAAATAATGTTCCATTTTGGGTAAATAAAAATAGGGACCTTTTCCAATTTGTAATAATTGTTTAGCATTATGATAAAAATAAAGGCCAAAATCAAATATAGAGGCACTTATAGGTTCACCATCTATATAGAGATGTTTTTCCACCATATGCCAGCCACGAGGTCTTACAATTAAAGTAGGTGAATTTTCAATTGAATTATTTAAATTATAAGATTTAAATTTTGATTTAAAATTAATTTGATTTCTAATTGCGTCATAAAGATTTATTTGACCCAAAATTAAATTTGACCAAGTTGGAGATAAAGAATCTTCAAAATCGGTCATGTAAGTATTTACATTTGAATTTAATGCATTTATAATCATATTTCTAATTGGAGGTCCAGTAATTTCGCATGATCTATTAATCAAACCGGGAGCTAAAGATGGACCTTTCCAAGTGGGGTCATTTCTGATGAATTGAGTTTCCTTTGGGAAATCTAAAATTTCAGAAATATCATTACCAGAGGAAGAATCTAATTTCTTCTGAATAGATTGTCTATTAATCAATAATTCAATACGTCTCTTGTTAAAAGTTCTATGTAACAAGACGATGAATTCTAAAGCGTCTTTTGAAAGAATTGTACTTTCCGAAGTCTCTGAAGGAGCAAATTGAGGAGTATTACTGATGTCGACTAAAAGGTCGACATTATTTAAGTTTTTCTTGACCATAGTAAGTGAAATACTGTAAAGCAAAAATACCACAACAACGGAAACAGGAAAGTTTGGTAGAACAATAACACTATACTATTCTCTTACTATAAAGCTTTTGTTTGATAAGAAAAAAAAACTTGTAAAACTTCAATCAAGAGTTTATCCCAGAATTATCCCAGTTTATATACTTTTCACTTTTCAATCTAACTTGCTTGTTTCTTCCTTTATTATCTTAATTTCTCATGTCATCGGGCTTAAAAACTCCGAACTTCCTTTCGTCCGAATGAAAAAATTAAAAAATTTAAAAATTTAAAAAAGAAAAAATTCGGACGAACGGAATTTTGCAAATTTTTGTCAAAAAAATGTGAAAAAAGGAAAAAAGGATAAAAAGTTCCGTTCGTCCGAAGAGATAAACTCTACTTCCTCTTTTGAACACAATTACTGTTTCTGGAAATATATTGCTAAAAACGGAAATATGTCTGTAAATGGTAATTTCCGTTTCTAATGATTTTTTAACTTTTTCAATTTTTTCATTCTTTTTCAAAGGAAAGTTAGAAAATAATAATAAAAGAATTTATAAAGTGTTGTTGAAAATTGTTTGAAGTAAGGAAAGACACATAAAAGAACAAATTTGTATTTTTGCATTAGTTACCTTTGATTCTAGTTTTTCAATAGATTGCACCGTTTCTTTTCTTTGAAAAAAAGAATAATTGTTTAAAAAAAAGGCCTTACGTTATAAGATATATATCATGTCACTACCGTTAAGACATGGTCTGGAAAATGTTTCTTCCATAGATAGAGTCGTGGAAGATTTATTAGTTAGATTTATTATCAATTGTCCAAAGGAAGATCTTTCGAGTGTAGAGAGAGAATTATTTCATTTTGAAGAAGCTTCATGGTTTTATACTGATTTTATAAAACTTATTAACCCTAATTTACCTTCATTAAAGATTAAATCACTCTCTCAATTATTTATCAATCTTTGTCCACTCATTTGGAAATGGAATATCAAAGCAGATGAAGCTTTATCTAAATTCTCAAAATATAAAAAGACTATTCCAGTAAGAGGTGCTGCTCTATTCAATAAAAATCTAAATAAAATTTTATTAGTTAAGGGAACTGAATCTGACTCTTGGTCCTTTCCAAGAGGTAAAATTTCAAAAGATGAAAATGATATGGATTGTTGTATAAGAGAAGTTAAAGAAGAAATCGGGTTCGATCTTTCAGATTATATCGTAGATGATCAATTCATTGAAAGAAATATCTCTGGTAAGAATTATAAAATTTTCCTTATTGAAAATATTCCTGAAGATTTTATTTTCAAACCACAAGTTAGAAATGAAATTGAATCGATAAAATGGTTTGATATTAAAAAATTAAATAAATCGATTTATTCAAATGGTAATCGTAATCAAAATAATCAAAATAGAAATCATCATCATCATTCAAATACTAAATTTTATTTGATTAATTCAATGTTTAGACCAATTTCAAATTGGATTAAACATCAAAGACAACTAAAGAGTAATCGACATTTAATTGCAAATGCTGAAAAACAATTAAAATTATTACTAGGTTTAATAAATGATACTACAGTAAATGAAATTTCAAATAAAGATCAACTTCCATCGCCTGTTTCAACATCAGCATCTCTTTCTCCACCTCTTAACCA
>JAJLXZ010000060.1:958-45947 GCA_030571575.1 Kazachstania viticola
CTTTCTTAGATTGAAGAATGTAAATATTTACATTTTGGTTTCGTTTGTTATTGGCGAATTTAGTAATATTCATAACTTTTCGTGTTTGGTGTTTTATAACCACGATCATTTTTTCAATCTCATTTCTTTTTCCTAAATTAGTATAATACTTTCTGTTATATTTCATTAAGTTTTTGGTTGTCATAAATCATATTTGTCAAACTAAAGAATATCACCTAAACATAAATAATAAATTATTATGCTTTCATCGTTTTATTCTCATATGACAAATAAATATATTTCCTCTTGATTAAACTATATTTCCAACAAATTTATATACTGTCATGTGCCTTATGCATCCTTTTTTATATGCATAATCTTCTTAACACATATAAGAAATTAAGCTCGCGTGGCGTAATGGCAACGCGTCTGACTTCTAATCAGAAGATTCTGGGTTCGACCCCCAGCGTGAGTGCTTACTTTCTTTTTTTTGAATTTATGTTATTTGGTATGAATATGATATAAATAGGATATTTAGATATAGTTATTATTCTTTTCTCCAAGGTTATAGATACCAAATCATTTATTATTCTTTTAATTACTTCTTCCATTTATGCTCAATATGTATTTACAAGTAGATATATGTTAATGTATTCATTTTTGTAGTTAGTATTACTTTTGGTAAGACTTTTTGAATTCTTCAAAGCTTATTATTTGAGAAGCACCAGGTCTGATGTTTGGATGGGATTCAGTTACAATAGCCTCCAATTGCTTTTGTAATGTGGTTTTCTTAACACTTCTTCTAATACTAGTCCTTGTATCACTTTTTCTTGCTGCCTGCAGGGTTTGGTAAAATGGATCGTTTTCCTTTACTAAATAGCCTCTTTTATCCTCATTACTATAGAATTCAATAATTTTTCTCTTAATTGGCCTTGCCGGTAGAGGTAGCCTTCCTCTTTCACGTAAAAATTTCTCAGGATCTAGATGAGCCTTTAAACCTAACTCAGTAAAATATTTGGCTACGAAGGAACCTCCAGCCTTCTCAATTGAGTTAATTGCTTTCCTAGAAGCAGCGGTCGCTTCAATTTTTAATGGTACTTTGAATTTGAATTGTCCCTTTGCTAATAATTTTACGCCATGTTTGATATTACCTCTAATTATACCAATGTCTTTCATCTTCTTCATATCGAGAACTTCTCCTTCTTCTAAATTAATTCTGCCTTTCTGATAAAACCAATTTATCACTTCTAAATTCAAAGGGATTAAAGGCTTTGCTAGAGCATTCTTGAACCCCAACTTAGGGAATAGCTTATATATTGGAGTTTGACCACCTTCAAACCATGATTTCACTTTCCCTCTTGCTTTCTGACCTTTCTGACCTCTACCTGAGGTTTTACCTTTACCACTTGAAGGTCCCCTACCGACTCTCTTAAAAGTTTTGGTTGAATTTAATGGTGGAGCTAGTTTACCTAGGACCGACACTGAACGTACCAGAGTCGGAATCTTTATCTTAATTTGACGGTTTATAAATATCATGGTTAAAGAGCACACACTAAGTAAGACTGAATTGGTTTGTGTTGTAGAACAGATTGAAGTAGTGCTAGTTCATGTCTTAATGTTTTGATAGTTCCTATCTTCTATTGGTTTACGATTTTTCGGCATATTCATTTACTTGAAAAAAATGTTGATAGATTTGCTCAATATGACATATATAAATAAAAGATTAATGTATATACTTGGATATTAATAAAATAGATAATCAGTATTATTTAATCCCTGAATAGATACTGAATAATAATAACACAAATTAAGAGAATCAAATGGTTCCACACTTAACGAAGCTTTATTTAGCAAACTCCACAAAAAAGTAAATGTGTTTATATTTTACTTGATAGTAGAGTTATTATATTTTACTTGATAGTAGAGTTATTATATTTTGATACTGAAATTTGTAGAATGTGCAATGAATAGGTTAAAGTTTCTTTGAAAATTCTTGATGGTGCTTATTCTTTCCTGAATTTTTGCATGTTCTATCGGATAAATAATTATTGATATGAGATATTAACATCATTGCATGCATATTAGTCATGAACAATATTGGGAGAATCTGGTATAAAAAGATGTGTAAGACATATACAAATAGCTGATGATTAAATTTTGGACCGGGAGATATATAATCAGAATACACTAACGTATGATACTACTTACGCATGGTGTCAGCACATAATTGTTAGGAAATTTTAATTAGAAGAAACATAGTTAATTCTGATAATGTTTGCAAAATTATTTAAAATATTTTATATATTTTGAGATAATGAAAATGCATAATATACATTAAGTAAATATGTTACATATATGTTTACCTATATTAAGTAAGTGTAAAAAAGATTCTAGTAGCTAAACGACTACAAGATTTTGATGAGCAAAGTCTCAAATCATCATAGTGCTTCAGATGTTCTGTCCTTCTGCCAGAGAACCTTAGTACTACTGAGTGAGAAAAAAAAATAGTTGGAAATTAATTTTATATAACACCCTTATCTGTGTTAGAAAATGTTCTGAAAAAGCTCCTGCTGAAGATGAAACTGACCCTCCTCTTCCTGTTTTCCATAATACTGACGATCTCAAATGGTGGGAACTTTTAGTCATTAAGAAATTTTTACTGTTCGAATTACACCTACTCCACCGCATCTGAGATCTATTATTCAGTTCTTTCATCTTATTGAATACATAGTTTATATTGCTACACGTCAATAATTAAGTCGTATTCTCACAAATTTTGATTACATGAAACTAACTAAACGACTTCATAAACGTTTTCATTGCACATATAGTGTTCTGAATGATATGCTTGATTTCGATCGTTTCTGCATTCCATACTTTAATCTCTTTAACTTCTGATGTTGTTTACAACTATAGACGTTGTGAAATATATCAGAAGTTTTGTGATCTTCCTTCTATTCTACCTCCTTTCAAACGTGCTCCCTGTTTTAGCCGCTAGTACTTCAATTTTGCTGGAACGTTTCCTACCTCTAGAAACCTCAACCATTTCTTAATCGCTGCTATTACACATCCAGGCTTGTTTTGGTACTTCCTAAGGAATTTCAAAGCTGATCTATAGTTATCGCATGATTTCCTTACTCTTTTCCACCTTTGGAAAATCCCAAACGATTGTCACAGACAATGGGTTCTCTTTTACTAGTAATTTCCTTACAAGATTTGCAAGCAAAGCTAATAAATATTCAATATGATAACAGTTCTGCTTAGCACCCTCGTGGTAATCAAAAGCTGAGCGTAGTGTCCAAGCAGTTAAAGCAGTTCTTAAACAATTGTCCCCTGACATGAAATAGTGAGACTCTAATATCTTCTAACCACCCATATTGTCAATAATAAGGAACTGACGTATGGGTATTCACCATGCTAGATTGAACTTGATGCAAAGTCCAAAGAATTCAGCTTTCTTATCGAGAGTCTCCGGTTTCGGATACAACACGTATAATAGAATAGTCCCCTTATCGTAATATAATTATGAATAGAACATACTGATTTACTTCATCTGATTATATAAAATATGTAAATGTCGGGATGTGTGCATATATTACTAAAATTAAAAGCACACTTTTAGTATTACTTTAATATCATGTGTCATTATTATGACGAAAAGATTCGTTAAGCAATGCGATGAAAACTTTCAGAAAAAATTTACTCAAAAATACTATTACATATTTTTATTAATATAGTTTAAATAGTTTCATGAGAATAATCAAGTACTCGTTAAAATTAAGTAACGAAATGAAAAAAATCTCGGGTTCTACCAAGTTAGGTTTTCTACAGTAAAATATTTAAAAGTGTGATACATTTAATCCAAAAATCTAATTCTGTCAAGCGAAAACAACTTTCTTCTTTATATCTTTCAGATGTTTAAAATACTCCTCTTTCTTAAATTGAGACATAATTGGAATGTAGCCTCATAAGAGATAATCCCTTAATCATTTTAAGTCATGAAGTATAATTTTATTGGAGACCTGTGGAATAGAGATACTTTTAGTCATATTTTCGACGTCACAACTGATCGGTGTCCTTTAACTATACAAACTATAATTATAAAGTGTCCAAAAAGTATTTACTTCATGTAAAATATTCATTACTTTACCATAAGGAAATGAAAACCAAAATATCAACATATTCCTGTTACATTTCGTGATATGCCCTAAATAAGTAAAGAGGTTTATGACAATCATATCACAATTTATTAGAATGAAAGTATTATACCTAATGTGGAAAATAGAGTAAAGGATTTAGAGATGTTTCGTGATTTTAAATAAACAAACACGACAAAACAACTATTGATATTAGATTCAACAATAAGGAACACGAATTAAAAATTAGTTACATTCCTAAATCGAAGAAAGATTCAAAATCAACCTGAAGACGCCAAAGATCTTTCACATATTTTACAAATATACTTTTCCCATTTTTAGAGAGATAAATACTGAGTTTATAAACGAAATTGTATTGTTAAAAGTTTTTTCTCTACAAATATTAGTTTTATTATGGCTTATATTTTTTTTATTTTATACTTTGTAAGAGTTGAGGACCTTTTACGATAATTATATTACATTTTCTTTTCCTCTCTCTTAATTTAAAGTAAAAATAAAAAATATTATATACACTAATAGAATCAACTTTAGCATAACAACTCTGGTAATAGTCTTTCTAACAACCAAGAAACAGGAAATACGGTGTTTTGAGACTGTAAGTCAAAACTAACCACGGCTTTTGTTCTTAACGAAATTACAGCTTCTATGGCCAAGTTGGTAAGGCGCCACACTAGTAATGTGGAGATCATCGGTTCAACTCCGATTGGAAGCATTTTATTTTTACTAATTTTTATTATGTTGAGCCATTGTATACACAAGATATTCTCTCCTTTGAGATAACGTACTCTTATTCTTGTATTTATAGGATTAAAATATGATTTTATAAAACGTAAATATGCAAATCTGTCCATGTAAGAAGAAGAAAGTAAGGAAAGAATACCTGATTATTGCTTTTCAGACACTGAGGCATCATCAGAAGATTTTGTAATATACCCATCTTCATCATTAAATATATTCTTTTCATTACTATTAGTCAAAGAGTTATCAGGATTAACTATTCTTAACTGTCTTTCCTCCATCATATCAGGTAATGACGATGTACTAAATCTTTCGTTACCATTATATACAGATAATGTAGGTTCTTCGAAAACTGTAGAGGGTAAATTATGTCTTAGAACTTGATGATAGTTAGAGTTCATTGCAGGATTAGAAGTTTGATCATTTAAGGATGTAGTAGATCTCTTTGTCGGTATATTGAACTTTGACGATAATATAGAATTATTAGTATTAGTTGTATTTGAATTTGCGGTATTATTTCTCGTTGGAATTCTCCAATTTTTGGAAGATATAGAAGATGAATTAGGAATTATTATTGGGTTGGCATTTTCATCACCAAATGAATATGGTTGATAACGTTTTGTATTTTCTATATCAGTAGGATAGTCTGAATTATTTTTTCTTCTTTTATATATGAATAAGTAGAATAGAATTGCTACTATTATTAACACACCACAAACCACACCAACTACTATACCAGCAATAGAACCCCCACTTAAAGAAGAAGAATTTTTACCATTAGCATTCCTACCATTAGCATTCAAACTTGTAGAAGGTGTTATAGTTTGTACTACAGCAGTAGTTATCACAACTGTCTGTGGAGCTGTATTGGACCCAGAATTAGTAGTTTGCGTTACTAAAATTGTAGTGATCTTCATCGAAGTAGTCATGATTGAGGAGAATGAGGTTGGTTTTGAGGAGCTTGAAATAGAATGGGAGGTACTCAATGAGGAAGAAGTAGATGTAGGTGTTGTTGTTGGGATTATGCTAGTAGAGGAGGTCAATGTTGCAGAACTGGAAGAAGAAGAAGAAAATGAGGAGGAGGATCTAGATGTAGAGGAGGGTGTGGATGCTGGTGTAGAGGAGGGTGTGGATGTAGAGGAGGAGGAGGAGGAGGAAGAGGATGTGTATGTGTGGAGAGTGTTACTGGTACGAGTGGATGCTGTTTGAGATGATAATGAAAGGGCACTTGTTTTTGTTTCTGTGTTTGAACTGTGAGCCGACGAGTAAGATACAGATGAAGTATGCGATGAAACATGAGAAGTTTGAGACTTTGAAGAAGAGACTGACGCGCCTGAAGAGACAGATGAAGAAGAAGCATCTTCATTGATATATACATCCATGTACGAGCTTCCACCACAAGTTTCGTAGGGGTACCCATTACAATTGATGTTACAATTTGATGATGATGAAGTAGATAATGCTTGTAAACCTGAGAGTGAGTTCCCACAATAACAAGTCGAACCATCTAATAATGCCACGAATGGAGAGTCACCACATTGTTCCTCACAGTAGGAAGAAGTTTGATATATGTAAGAACCTAAGGACGATGCAATGGACTCTAGCGAATCAGCTGAATAACAGCCACTATAGGTAAATACACTTGCTGCATATACGATTTTGATATAACATAGAATTACAAGAATGGACCAATTCTTGAAAATTATCATTATAGTCTTTTAGTTGGTGTAGCACTTACTCTACTGACAAAATAAAGAGCTAAAGACAATGCTTTACTTAGCGTAATTCAAAGTATATAGGTTGTATTCTTGTGACCAATGTTCAAATAAATCAACTAGAAGATGCACTACTTGTAAGACTCAATTGTAAAATATCCATTACTGCAATATTTTCCTCGAGAATCATCGCAAATTCTTTCTGTTTTGTGTTTCAATGTGCCGAGAATTTTTCAGACACGAAAATTAACCAAGAATTCTTCGTGATTTGACACATAAATTGGGGTACTAGACAGCATATGATAGTGTTTTCAAGGAGTGTAATATATCATATTAGTACTTTGGGCACTACCAAACAAAGAACAAGAGAGATGCTGCCTCTTGAAGCCATTGAATAGCGGTGAACCTTACTAAATCTATTTTTACCTCAATGATAAAAGATTAAAACGGGCAATTTTTCATTATGAAAAAAAGCTGAAAATATGCAAAAATCGATGAGATAAACCGATACTCAATACTGGCAATGTGCCCCCATGGAAAGGAAGAACAGCTGAGTGATGGCAGGGCAGTCTTTGAAGAGTGTGGACAAGCAGCTTGCAAAGAGGAAACAAGTCTATAAACCTATTTTACAATCTCCTTTTGTTAATGAGAGTCATTACTGGCCGCATGTGAAAGATCAGAAAGTAGTCATTGAATTACTGAAGAATAATATCCTGAATAAATGTGAGCATTTATCCACGCAGAACGTACAGAGAAAAGATTGGCCATGGGATCTTATTACTGATTACAACAATATAATATCGTACCTTTCTGATTCAAAGAATACAGATGAGTCTGCTTTACTATTTGCTTGCAATAAAGATGCTAATATTCCTTCTATACTTTTACAACATATCCCTATACTCTCATACGTATCGAAACTCAAAGTAACGTTAGTACAGCTTCCAAGAGGTTCATCATCCCTTATACAAGAATACTTAGATTTGCCATATGGCTTACTATTGATAAAGTGCAATGAAAAATTAAGTACGTCTTTTATCGAGCAGATTAAATTACAAACGGATGAAAATTCATTCGAATGGTTAAATAAAATCAAGTACCGTAACGCTTCAATTGGTCTAGTAAATACATCTATGCCATTAAAGTAATATATAAGTAAACAATTTTATTCTATATGCTTCGAGAAAAAAATTTTTTTTCAAGCTTATATATAACTGAAGAAAAAAAAACTGTTAATACTGTAAATGACAGATCTTGATACTGCTATTGGTACTGATATATTTCATTATATACATAGCAAAGGTGTATTGGTACATGTACATATAGCTTATAATAAACAAATAGGAAAAAAGTGAATTTTTACAAAAAATGGTAGTCTTGAATCCTAATAATTGGCATTGGGTTGACAAAAACACTCTTCCATGGACAAAAGAATATTTAAACACAAAATTCAAAGATTTCCAGGTAAAGATTGATGACGAAAATGTTCTCTTGAAAGTTAAGGATGTAAGTAAAGTTGTTGGTGATTCCAATGTTTCTCAAAGAAAGGGTAAACCAATCTGTTACTTTGATTTGAATTTAGAGTTTGGTTTAGTCTTAGAGAGAGCAAATATTGAAGTTGATGAAGAGAAAGAAGAAGGAACTGAGATGAATAATAATACTGAAACTGGTACAATTATTATTCCAGAATTTATGCACGATGAAGACGATTTCGAAATAAGGGTAAATGGATTCTCACAGGAATCTATAAGATCCATTAATGTTGAATTTATTCCAAAATTCAAAGAGCATTTATTAAGATATCAAGATGATTTAATTAACGAACATTCAAAAGATCTACAACATTGATTATATAGATAGATAGATATAATGTATAGATGTAAACTGTTTTTTTTTTGTTTCAATATACATATGGAATAATCTTGTATGGTACTTTCTTTTGATACTTAACCCAATCTTTACCATATTTCTGAGCACATTTTTCTTCATCTCTCTGTTGTCTATGGAATAGTAATATAGCAAAATAAATAGAATAGTAATAGGTTAATGGTGTAACAAACCAAGTTGTCAGGCACCAACTTAAAGAAATTAACCAATCACCGAAATAATTGATATGTTGTGACATAGCCCACCAACTATCACATAGTAGTCTAGTACCTCTTTCAGTCTTAATACTC
This sequence comes from Kazachstania viticola, assembly GCA_030571575.1. Classification (NCBI taxonomy): domain Eukaryota; kingdom Fungi; phylum Ascomycota; class Saccharomycetes; order Saccharomycetales; family Saccharomycetaceae; genus Kazachstania; species Kazachstania viticola. Next base: position 9,725 of record JAJLXZ010000060.1, read on the forward strand.
TTTAAATGTGGTAATTTACCTTGTCTAAATTTAGATTTTTGAGTATTTGATGAATGGAAAATCCAATAACCTAGTGTCATTAAACCAACAATAGAACCGATCTTAATTGATCCTAATTGATCGTTGGATGTGGATAAGAATCTAGCTTGTAATGAGTAAGTGAATGGAACAAATGTTAAATCACCAAATGCAAGCATAAAACCAAACCCATCAGTAGTTATATCCATCATTGTTAACAATCCTTCTTCATTCAATACCCCATCAAAGATATAGAATGCTTGTAATAAATTAACTAGTAATAATCCATCATTGACAGATTTAAAATCATTTAAAATGGCATAATTATGATGTAGACAACTTAAATTAATTAAGAACCAAAGTAGCATACCAGGTCTTAATTCACAGAATAATTTAATATCGAATAAATCAAATAATAATCTTGGATTTAGTTCTCTACCAATAAACCAATCATAAATGGCATTACCTGAATTACCACCTAATGCTAAAAGAGTATCCTTAAAGATGAAACTCTTTAAATATACAAAACATGCTAAGTAGAATGAAAATAGGATAGTAATTATACAAATTTCCAAATGATGTTCATATAGGAATTGTAATTCTGGCATCATACCATCTGAAAGATAATATCTATAAGACAAAACTAATAATAGTAAAATGGAATTAGAAATACCATTGATCTTATATTGTAATTTCTTACCATTTCTCAATTCAGTCCCATCCATCTTAGTACCTGGCAGAATAATATCCAAGATTGCCAATACGACAAACCATAATAAATAAGGGCACCAGACATCGAGAGAGTTAAATGGGTTCAGATAATGAGTAATATCACTGTCCACTTTCACAAAAGGGGTCAAGTAATAGTTAATGGCAACTGTAAACAATGGTAAGAATACTGTAAGAATGGTAGCACCAACAGTACCACCAAATTCAAATTTTGTAGTCTTTGGATTCAACGTCATTGTACCTTGATCGATCTGCACAATACAATACAATACACTACACTACTACAAACCGCAAACCTTTTCTACAAAGACAATATACCCACTACTGGAACACAAGTGCTAATAACCCTATATATACTACTCTGAGTACGAATTGACTGCCTGGACAGCGATAAAATGTTGCCCATTACCCATTGAATCGTTCCAATTCTCGAGGTTAAACGACAGCAATTTTTATAATCAAAAAGTTGCCCGGACGTTTAATTTTTCATTTTTCCAATTTTTCATTTCAAGAAATCTTTAAGGAAAAAAAACGACAGCGGTTAAAATTGGAACAAGCTTGAACAAGCCTGGATAAGTTGGAATAAGTGGGAGAGCACAGCAGCTGGGCAAGGATGACTGATGTGTATATGGAGGAACTAGTTCTGTTGAAGGACAGGATGATTGATATGCTGGTGGAGCCGGTGGATTCCGGTCAGTGTGTGCATATGATATTGGAGTTTGAATCGTTGATCAATCTATGCATTGTTTCGATCAACCAACAGATAAGGCAGCCCAGTTCTGGTTTTGGTTCTGGTGGGAGACTCAAAGGTGGGTTGAAATTGAAATGGATTCGCAGCCTGGATATCAATAAAGCTGACGATTTGGTTATTTTGGGTAACACACGGAATAGTGATACTATTCAACATTATAATAATATTTTGAAATTCAATGAAGTTTACAAGTCTTTATTGTCCTTTATTGATTGGAATTATGAATTTAAAAGTCATTTAAGGTCTTTATCATTAGAGACTCATCTTGCAGAGACTGAAAAAATTGATAGTCTTAGAAATTATGCAATTTCTTCTTCCTCTTCTTCAAAGCCACCTCTGAGTTCAAATAAGGATACAAGGAGCACCACTATACAGCCAACGATTGAGGATAAATTATTATCCACTAATAAGAAACTGACCAACAATTTGGTAAAGAGTAACCAAATATTACAATCTAGTATTTTACAGAGTGATCTTAATCTTGATGAATTAAGACAACAAACTATGTCATTACAAACAGTCGATGATAAATATACCCAATTACAAACTGTATTTAACAAGACTTCTCATCTTGTAAAGAGATTAGAATCTGCTTCGCATCAAGAAAAGAGAGACGTTTATCTATCCCTCGCATTTCTTTCACTAGCCATATCATACGTTTTCTATAGACGTATACTGAAGATGCCAATAAAATTAGTGCTCTGGCTTTTATTCAAATTTTTCAGAAGTATACTGATTTCAATTGGCCTAGTGAAAAGAATCTCCTCCTCAGCAATTACTCATACCGTAACGACCGTACAACAATCAACTATCGCCACTACACTCACCACATCCGCATCAGATTACATCGAAAGCGCTGTAGATGAAGCAATGGACCGTATACTGCAATCTCATGACGAATTATAACTGATGAGAATCTTCATATATCTTTCATCAACGTATTGAATGATACCGAAAATTTTTTTTTTTTGCAATTTTGGTGATGAGCATTGAAACTTTTTTTTTAATACATGAAATTTGATGTTATATCGACCTATAGAGCTTGGTTTATCAGCACCAGAGCATCAACAATTACTAGAAAGAATGGCCCCAGTAGTAAAAAAGAATAAGCGTGCCTCAGAAAAGGATTCAAAAGTTTCCAAGAAACCAAGAATCTCTGTTGATTCTGATGAAGAGATTGAATCCCAATCAAATTCTGCTTCCTCAAGTGATGACGATTTAGATGATATCGTATCCAGTGCAGAAGAAGAAGAAGAAAAAGAAGAAGAAAACGATGATGAAATACAACAAGATGGTGATAAACCTAAGGGTTCTTCTTCTGATAATCATACTGAACAGAGAAAATTATTAAAGGAGAGAAAACTTTCTAGAAAATCAGGTTCTGAAATTCAAGCTATTAAACCATTGTGGGAAAAGTTACGTTCAAACAATCCACCAATGCCAAAAGAAATTCGGGAAAAAATTTCAAATGAAATATGGGAATTATCAAAGGATGTTATTTCTGATTTAGTATTCAAACATGATGCATCTCGTATTGTCCAAACTTTAGTTAAATATTCTTCCAAAGCTCGCCGTGAACAAATAGTTAACGCCTTAAAGACAAAGTTCTATTTATTGGCTACTTCATCTTATGGTAAGTATTTATTAGTTAAACTTCTACATTATGGTTCAAGAAACTCTAGACAATTAATTATTAATGAATTACATGGTAACTTGAGAAAATTAATGAGACACAGAGAAGGTGCCTATGTTGTTGAAGATTTATTTGTTTTATATGCTACCAATGAACAAAGGCAACAAATGATTAGAGAATTTTGGGGATCAGAATATGCAATCTTCAGAGATACCCATAACGGTTTAACTATAGAAAAAGTTTGTGAACAAAATTCTGAAAAGAGAAATATCATAGCTAGAAACTTACTAGGTACTATTACTGCTTCTGTTGAAAAAGGATCCACTGGTTTCCAAATCTTACACGCAGCAATGAAAGAATTAATCAAAATTGCTGATGATAAAGAAATTTCAGAAATGATTGAATTATTACATGAGCAATTTGCTGAACTAGTACACACTCCAGAAGGTGCTGATGTTGCATGTACTCTAGTAGCTAAAGCAAGTGCAAAGGAAAGAAAATTAATATTAAAATCATTAAAAGATCATTCTGAAAAATTAATTAGAAATGAACATGGTAATTTAGTCTTCACTACTATTCTAATGACTGTAGATGATACAGTCCTAGTCTATAAAACTTTCAGCCCTGTATTGAAAGATTTTTTCCCAGAATTCATTACTGATAAATATGGTAGAAGACCTTTCATCTATATGTTATCTGAATTAGATGCTAAATATTTCTCACCATTAGTGAAAAAAGAATTAGAAAGATATATTAAGCTCTCTGAAAATACTTCAAAGAAGGATTCTCTAGTAAGAAGACAAGAATTATTAAATAAGTTTGGTCCATTATTCTTTTCTGTTATCTTAAAGGAATATTCTGGGTTATTAATGGAAAATTTTGCTGCTCAATTTATTTCTGAATTAATGAGTAATGATGAATTTTATGGTCAATTGAATGAAAATGGTATCGAACAATATAACGAACTTCTAGAATCAATAATCACTTTTTTCAAAGGTGATATAAGTGAAGATGATCATCCAATACATAGACCTTTTTCTCCAAGATTATTAAGAACTTTAATTCAAGGTGGTAAATGGGATAATAAAACAAAGACTGTAGTCCCATTAAAGAAAGTTAAAGGACTTGGTGTTGAATTTTCCTCCAAATTCTATGAAGATATCATCAGTTCTTCTAACCTATTGTCATGGATCAATGAATCTGATAGTTCTTTCACTATCGTGGCATTATACGAATCATTACAAGGACATAAAGAAGGTAAACAATTCCTAAAGGATTTAAAGGCAATCCGTAAAGATATTGAACCATCTGAGACAAACAAGGGTGCCCAACTTTTACTCAAATTGATGAAATAGTGTATCACCATGCTTACATCAATTCAACTATTATCTATCTTTTCAGATTTCATTGTATAGATTCTCTTTATTATCATTAAAATTGTATATATTTAATTTAAGCTCATTTTTTAAAGTGAAAAATTAAGTAAATTTAAAGGCGCTCGAATAATATTATTAACCTTGAAAATAGGTTAAAATGGAATATTAGACTTACATCCATAATATCATGCTTATTCATAACCAGGTGTGATAAAGTTGTATAATGGATGAATCTTCTTTGAAATGGAGTATAGACGAAGACACTGTTTATTACACCTTTCCTATTATTTCTAACTTACCTTCAAATATAGAGATATCAGCAATTGAAGCTTATGATGAACATATTTACATTGGTACACATGATGGGGAATTGCTGCACTATTTTGAAATTGAATTAGGTAACTATATGCTAGTCTCGAGAGTAAAATTTGTTGAGTCTTCTAAAGATCCTATCAATAAAATCATACTGCTACCGCGAATCGAAAGAGCATGTATCTTATCTAATAATGAATTGATACTGTTCCTGTTGCCAGAATTTGCTCCTATGCCCAATGTAAAAAGAATCAAAAATGTTACCGATATTACGCTAAGCAAATGGGGTGGTACTAAGAAGAAATATGAAATTATAGCATTTCGAAATGACTCTATTGAATTAATAAAAGTAAGTGAATTTGCATTCGATATAAAGAAATCCTTGGAAAATAAGCAATTAGATACAGGTCTGTATCACAATAAGGATAATGTAATAATGGGAGCTAAGGGTACTGATTACAAACTGATTAACCTTAATTCAGGTAGAATGGTACCGTTGTTTAGAATTAGTGAAAATGCTGAGACTTTATTGCAACCAGTGATTGTGACACTAAATGAAAATGAATTTATTATTTGTTCAGGTGGTATCAACAAGGATGATAGTTCAATGGCATTGGTTGTCAATCATGAAGGTGATATCACTCAGGGTACTATAGTTTTAGATAAATACCCTGAACATGTTATTTTTGATTATCCTTTCCTATTAGTTGGTTACGGTTCTGGATTATTATCTATATTTCAGTTACAACTTACTGGTAATAATACTGATTATGATACCCCACAATCAATTCAGAATATTGATCTGTCAGTGGAGAATCAATTTCAAACCTCCGTTACCACTAAGACATTTAAAAACTTCAATAAAAATACTAATGATGATATCAAGGAAAAGGTAATTGAAAAGTTAAGATTAATGCCACTATTAAATATTGAACAAGCAACACAATTTAGAATTGATAATGAAAAAATATATGCTGAAGAAACCTTCGAGGAAACTTCTCAATTGATAATATTCAACAACTCAGAAGTTTACTGTCTTCTTCGAAAACCTATAATTCTGGAAATAAAAGATTTTGAAAAAGATACTATCAAAATCATTGATGGCTTTCTGTCTAGTTGCAAGGACTTTGAGCTAAACACCGTTTTCAAATCCATTGAAAAGAAATATCTCATCACACTTAAAATGTTATTACAATTACTACATTCATCGAAAATAAATAATAAAATTGTCGAAGATTGGTGTTTAAATTTTGCTGAAGTAGATATACGAATACTGCTTTACTTATTTGATTTTAAAATATCTGAAGAACTATGGATTTTTAATGGATTAAAAAAGTTTGTTGATGATTTAAAAGCTCTTAAATTAATTAATAATTTTGAAGCTGTAAACGAAAAAGGTCATGATATTGTCCTATATGATATTATAAATACTATAAAAAGTGAGGCAATCAAATTGATCAAAAGACAACGGTCAGAAATTTATGACTTCGATAATATAATAAAAATTATAGATTTAAATCATTTTCTACAAAAGGTAAAGATAACAGATGAGTCGAAAATTGATTCCTTTACTATTGATGAATATGACGAAGCTAGTCTTCCTGAAATAATAAGATATCTAGCAGATGAATTAACCAAATCGAATTTCAAATATCAAGATATCTTAAGGAAGATCTATGAAAGAAAGAATATGTACGTCGAGAGTTTTAATATTATCAAAGAAGTAGCTCCTGATGATATGATTAAATTGACTTATTTGAAATTGAATATTAATAAGTTTGGTGACTCCTATTTGAAGGAAGGGTTAACTGAAGATATATTTAACATAATACATGGCCACTCTAATAATACAACTAATATAAAAAACATTCTAAAAACAGTTGTAAACATTTTAGAACTGGCAAAAGTTGACTATAATAAATTATTGTCTAAATGTGTTGGGGACGAAAACATTCATATGAAAGTTTTACTTATTGAAGAACTGGGCGTTAATAACAGCAGAGATAAGGAATTTTTAGTCCATTACTATGTCAGCAAGTTAGAGGAAGCTATTAAACAGGAAAATCTTTGGGACATATTTACCACGTTAATTGAAGAGTATAAAAATGATTTAAATTATGATAAAATGAACATCAAAGATTTCCTAATAGTTAAGATGCAATACATCAGTAACTTTGATTCATTTATAAAATATTTTGGAAGTATAAATGGACTAGTTAATGTGCATGAGAATAATAATGAAACTAATATATCATCCATTTATAGAAATGAAATTCGTAATTTTGATAGAGACAGTATATTGAACTTACTCTTCATGAAAGACGACTTGGTGGCATTTACCAATAAAGATATATTTCAACATCTATTAAAGAATAATGATTTCATAGGGGTAGAAAGGTTTACAACGAAGGAAACTTTTGTTGATATAGTCAGCTATTATTCGACTCTTAATTCTGACAAAATCATACTAAAGTTTATAGAAAGAAATATGATATTTTTATCTGACTATTCCTTATTGAAGGAAACGTTAAAGGTAATTCCACCAAGCATCCCATTGAATTTAATAAGCCCCATTATTTCAAGGTTAATACAACGTCAAAGTATGGTAAAGACTGATATGATGATAAGGAAAAATATGTTAAAGGAAGAGTTATCTATTTACAGTGATTTATTACATAAATTTACAGGACGATAAAGAAATATTTAAATTATGGCATTTATAACAATTCAGAGATTGATTTCTTACCTGAACAAACATCATATAGTAAATTCAAGTGGTCCTTATCCTTATTAAGGGCTACATTATTTTGTAATCCAATTCTTATAAAGTTTTTGGGGTCTGTAACGTTGAGTTCAGGTAAAGTATGATACTTCCCTTGTACTGATTCCTTATACTTTTGATTAGAAATCTCGATTTTGATGTTTTGTAAATCTGGCTCTTTTACTAGTATTAAGCTTGTACCAGGTATATACTTACCAAAACTATCAGAAACCGTGTAATTAGCCTTATCTAGTGAGCTTTTGATGTTCACAGTTGTTTCAATAGGGAAGTTAGAATCCTTTAAAGTATTTACAGCAAAATTAAGTAATCTTGATTTTTTAGAGTGAAACAGGTTAGGAGAATACTTTAAGAGTAATTCAGGGGATACATTATCCACTTTATACTCTAAGGTTTCCTTAGATGAGTAGTCTTTTATGATTGGAGTTTTATTTTCATTCAACTTTGTTCTAGTAGTTATCGTATTTGAACTCTTTGTTCTTCTTTTAACTTGAGGTTTCCTCTGATATGAAGGGCGAGACTTATTCAATGATTCCAATGGTTGAGTGTTCATCTTCATATCAACGATATCTAGAATGTTGTCCACGTTTGGACTCACTTTAGATTTCTGTTGTTTCATAAATTGCGGTTGTTCCTTGATCTTTTCAGTATCAATATTTCTGGCCTTCCAAGTACTGCTAGCAGATGTAGTGTCAGTTTTACCTTTTGAGTATCTACTTGGTCTTCTATTCCTGTTATTTCCTTGAGGATTTCTTCTATTGTTTGAAGGAAACTGTTGAGATGTTTGAGGTTTAACAGTAGTAGCTTCTTTAGCCTTAGCTAATAAATCTTGAATGAAATCGTTGGTTATGCTCGAGCTATAACCTCGATTTATAATAGTCTTTCCAACCAGCATCTTTTGTACAAGATCAATTTCTTCTTGCTTCTACTTCTTGGGTATCTTATGTACTAAGTTTCAATGTTATTTATTACAAAGTTATAAGGAGAATTCGGTAAATTTAAAATATTTTCAAATGTATTCATAACTAACTATATAACTTATATTCTACAAATAAAGAAGAAATATTGTTGTTCGTCTATTAGAGAGAGCTACAAGGTGTATGAGATAAATCTGTTGATCTCTTTGAAGTTTTCGCCTGTTTTGTAGTGTCATTATCGCCCAATTCTGTATCGTTGTGAATATTCAATTGATAAGTGCCCTTATCAGTTCTCTTTCCTTGTACTAGGTTCCTCCTAAGGAATATAGCTACATCTTCCATCATTTTCACGTTTTCATCTGGAGTAAGTGAAGGGTTTGGTGGATTTAACATTCCTTGTCTCATTTGAGTTCTAGCAGCCACAAGCATCCTCGAGTCACCTTTGAATGCAACTCTTGCTGCTCTTAGACCATGTCTGTAAGCTGTCAAAGCTGGAGTGCCACTTGACATTGATTGTCTTGGTATAGTTTTATGTATAAGTTCTTGTGATGTTGTAAGAGTTTGTTGTTTATATCAAAAAAACAGTTTTTCCCTTTATTATTATTATCATTGTTATCTTTTGCTTATTTAATTTATTTCGAAAGTGGGTATATGTATAGTGTATATCTTATCTATTGAGTATATAAAAGTATCTATAAATGAAGTCAATAGAGATTAGTAGTGTTTGAGATTGGCATGCATTAAATGGTATGAGTCGATCACAGCTTTTAAATGACAAATTGAGCCAATAACGACTAAGCAATGGAATACTTGATGAGAAGATCCGATTAGATCAAATCTACCAGGCATTACTCTCTCAGGAAATCTTAATCCATATAGTAAAGCACCTAGTAGATAGAATAAGGCTTCCCAAGCGACATATTTCAGACAGATTCTATCTAAGACACCATAGTAACCAAATTTATAGAAACCTGTAGCCATTGGTATCAAGCCACTGAATCCAAATAATGCAAAGAAAGTAGCTCTTAGAGGTCTGTATTTAGCTACGTTGAATTTCTCATTGAAAACAACGGCACAACATAATACAGCTAAGGTACATGTTAAGCCAACAAAGAATTTGAAATATTGCCAGTGATCCCAATAACCAAAATATAAGATTGGTATCATTGAACAAGATATTAGTAATATAATACCAAAATAATCAACTTTACTCCATATATTGCTTTGTAATTCAGAATGTTGTTTTAAACAATGGAAACAACCACTACATAGTAAACATGCAAACGCTCCAATCAGAAAAGTATTGATGGCAAAATAATCAGACGTAGTAGTAGTAGGAAACCGTGGAACAAGAAATTTGTCAATAAGGCCAACTGAAATAGTCAAATATATTAGTGAAGGTATTAAATGACTATATATATTGATTGATTCATTGTTGAAATAAAACAATGACTGAACACATTTAGTAAATGAATTTGTCTCTCTTACGTAACCAGTAAGAATCTTATCATTATCCTGTTGCCATGCAGGTAGTTCATAGTAGTGATACAAAGTCTTGATAGCAGTTGTGGTCCTCTTGGCGAAAGTTGTAGTAGTGGTTTCAATTATTTTATTCTTCCCATTTAAATGTTTCTTTTTCAAAGATTTCTTGGATTTCCTCCTTATAGTACTTCTCGACATATAAAAACCACTCTTACAAAATAGATAACACCCTGTATTAACACCACTTTTGAACAGACTTATCACTGTTTCTCTCTGAACTACTTTATTTTTATTTTCAATGAGCTCTTTTAACTAAAATTTTCAAAAATTGTCTCGAGAAATTTCATAAAACAAAGTAAAGAAAACGCTCACTTAAATTAAATAAGCTAGAAAGTAGTATATAAGCAGCTACTTGTTGGCGTATTATGTAATGAATGAGCTCCTTGGATACTCTTGTAAAGCTCTAAGACATTCACCAGCTTAAACCTTTCTTGTTTGGTTTTGAACTTTCCCCAGATGAAATGGTATCGATATATGGATTTGGGGGGATTACCGGAATTAGTTTAACCTGCTGAACAGTTTTGTTTATATCAACAGAACTTATTCAAAGGATGATGAGAATGCAACAGTTTAACGTCTTGCTAATGATATTCAATGCAAACCTAGACTTCTTCTCAAGAATTCAGCTTCAGCAAGGCATCCCAAAGGGGTCAAAAAGGGTCTTCCGTGAGGGATTTACCATTACGATTACTGGAATGTCTTCCAAGAGGTTTTGATCCAGTTGTTAGAAACTCTCGATGTCTAGTAAGTCAAATGAGTAGCTTTATAAAACCCTCACGATGAATATCTATGAGGGTGAGTATAGGGCTGGTTGTACTTAAGGCATTATTTAATAATATTTATACTGGTTAGAAAGTTCACTGTGAAGACAATATGTTGGATTCTGGAAGAAAGCAGAGTAAGACAATTGTCTCTTTGAAGGACTTCAAAGTAGGTAAACATTTGGGCAATGGTGCTTATGCTTCTGTGAATATGGCTACCTCTGTGAGAACTGGTAGAATATATGCTCTCAAAGCCCTAGATAAGAAGAAATTGACAAGATTCAATATGGTCAAGTACATTGTCTCTGAAAAAATGGCTCTCACCAAGTTAAAGGATTATAATAGAGTAGTACGTCTATATGCAACTTTTCAAGATAAATCGAACCTATATTTCGTATTGGAATTGGCACCAAACGGTGATTTCTTGTCAGTTATTGGCAGATTTGGAACGTTAAGTGTCGAATGTACAAGATACTATGGTGCTCAAATTTTAGACGCCATCAATGCATTACACTCTGTTGGTATCATCCACAGAGATATTAAACCAGAGAACATTCTTATGGATAAGAATTGGAACATAAAATTGACTGATTTTGGTACTGCTGTCATTTCAACTACTGATAATTTGCATCAAAAATTGAATTCATTCGTGGGGACTTCAGAATATATACCACCAGAATTATTAAGTGAAAATTTTGTAGACTATCGTTCTGATATTTGGGCATTTGGTTGTATTCTTTATCAAATGATTTCTGGGAAGCCTCCCTTCAAATCTATGAATCAAAATTTGACATTCCAAAAGATTATTAACGTTAAATATTCTTTTAGTCAATTTTTCCCACATGACTTAGAAGATTTAATCAAGAGCATATTAGTAAAAGATTTATCTGACAGATTAACAATTCCTTTAATATGTGAACATAAATTTTTTGAAACGGTTGATTTTGAAGATACTAATTCAATTTGGAATAGTACTCCACCTAGAATTAAACCTTTTAAACCAGATTTATCTGCCACTTACGTACAAACAAAAAGTAAGAGAGTCCTTGATAAAATTACTAAAGATACCGCTGCTGTGGCAGCCTCCACCGCTGCTGCTTCTTCATCAACTGATAATGACAGTAAGAAGAATCATAGAATGAATAATGTAGCATTAGCAAAGACACCGAGATCTCCCAAATCTCCAAGGTCAACTCGATACCCCGGCAAAGTAAGAACCAATCTTCCTATGCCACAAACTACACCAGATTCACCAACTTCACCTGTAAGGAAGGGTGTAAATAATCAAAACCATTCTGCTAATCCCAAAAATATGACTAATTTGGATATTATGTGGTCGGAATATCTAATTAATATCAATGAACACATAATAAAAATTGACAGAATTCAATTTGAAGATAAATTTCATCTACCTGAAAGTGAATACGAAATTACTAACCAATTAATGTCATATTCTAAGGATAATAGGTTTTTGAATCTTGATGAAAATAATTACTATCTAAAATTTGATGATGATAAATTTAAAATGATATCGAACTACAATAGCAATAATGATGTTACAAAACAAAGGACAAACAAAAGAGTAATGGTATTAACCACTTTTGGTCGTTGTCTTATCCTAACTCAGCAAACAAATAATATTCATTCGGTACAACCATCAGATCTTAAATTACAATACCAGATAACTTTGTCTCAATATAATATGGTTATAAAGGAAATCATGTTAAATGGACAGGTATGTGTATTGATTCAATCTCCATTCAAGACTTTTAAAATAGTTTCAAAATCTGAAGATGAAACTTTTGAACAGATGAAAGAAGCTATTCATTTAAATGTAGAAAGGTTACAAAGGAGACAATTACAAATAGTGGAAAATAATAAAACAAATTCTTATGCATTAAAAGCTGCTAAATTAGCATCACCAGCAGAAATTCATAGGAAATTAAAACCATTTGTACCTCGTTTCGCATCATCAAATTCATCTTCCAGTTTTGATTGTGATTCTAATAAGTTATTCGATTCCTTTGTACATTCAAAACTGGAAAGAAGAAACAAGCATAGATCAGTTTCAGGAATACCATCTACTAGCAAATTAATGGTCAATGGCCTACCTAAATAACTATTTCAAGACCAGAAAGCTCAATGACATTAATGAATGGATTTTTTACTTACTTTTAGTTATACATTTAAACTATTTAATAATAAGATACTAAATATTTTTTTCAATATCAGCTTCCCTCGTTTTCATCTTCTAATGATCTCCTCATAAAATCTAACAGGAGTAAGCTCGCAGTGGTTGCAGGTAACACAGTAAATGTATTACGCAGAAATCCTTTATAGGACCAACGTATGAAGCCTGAAAGCCCATTATCATAATGGATAAAAATACTTCTAAGGGTTTCCATATATGGTTTGGGCTTGATACTAACTTTCCTCATAGATGTCATTTTTGTATTATCGACAGTATGCTCTCTGGTAGTTTCACAAGTTTTATGATGAGCTTTTTGTAATTTTGTTAACGGATATTGAATAACCTGAAGCCCAAAAGCTGCAGTAACCCCAGCTACAAAGTTGATAGACCTATTAAACCATTTAGAGTAATCATATGTAAATGTGTATTTATCTTTAATATATTCAAACGCACAAAAATATGTCCCAAATCCTAATGACTCCTTGATCAACGTAAGTTTGAACCCAGTGTAGCTGCCTAAGAAGCCAATGTTTCTCAGTTCAGTGAGAAAATACTTTAGTAGATTCTTATTCGGTGAGATGTTCAAGATAATCTCTTGCGTATTAGATTTGACGAATACAGATTCAATAGGTGTTGATATAATAGCTTGTACGATACCAGCTATTGCACCTGCTTTAAAAACATCAGAATATAGCTTGTTTTCATTCTTTAAAGATAAATAGGCGATTGATTTGAGATAACTGGTATATAGTACGGCACCAGTTAACGAATTTGCCAATAAGGGTGGTAATACTCTGTATGGTATAATTTTCCAACCGAATTTCTTAACTGCTCTTGATAGAACTATAGGAGTAAAGTTCTGAATGATACTAATAGCCTTTGATCTATTAAAATGAGGATTGCTTTGATCGTTATGTAGAACTTCTTTTAGGTAGCGAAAGGAATCAAATCTGGCAGGTTTAAAGAGTCTTACAGGTGCTCTTAGATAAAAGGTAGATAATCTTAAGACAGAAGTTTTTAAGACGGCACTGGATATGCCAATTGTAGAGGTATTCTTATGGGCTTTTTCCTCATCACTCTTCATAAAAGTTCAGATCATTACAGCTTGTTCATGAAGTATTTTATTGAAGAATTTTATTGAATGAATTTTGTATTTTTCTTAAAATTGATAAAACGAGTTCATGAAGATGCTTCTTGAATAATATTGTCCAATATTATTGGTTTAAATGAGGTTAATGTTAACATAGAGATATTAATTGCTTCACTCTAGTTTGATTCAGATTTTGCTTATTGTGTAATAACAAATATATATATATACTTAGTACTCATACGAATTTGATTTGATTCGGTACAAAGTAAATTGGAATTTACTCATATTCCACTTCTGCTCCATATTAAGAAATGGAGTAGCATACGGAGTATAATCTTTGTCTCGTTGATAATTTTCTAAGTTATTACTATAGATGGATACTTAAGTTCGTAATTGGACATAAATTCTTCAGTTTTACAAATGTGACGCTGTACACAACATTTCAGTTCACGTTCTTAAAATTATATCATATTCGTATTATCACCTATCCATAGTAAATCTTTATTCCTTTCTAATTATGCTATATGTAATATTGCTTGCATTTAGAAATATTGAATATCTGCATAAAATGATTTAGTGTGTCATTTAATGATGAATATAATGAAAAGAGATCATATTACTCAACTAAAAAGGCTGTATAGCGCTTTCTTTGAATTAATATGGGTATATAGTTTGTAATTTGCAAGATTATTGGACAGCAAAGCAGATTATTATATGTTGAGTTTACTATAAATCTCGTGCCTTGTTATTTTGAGGTAAATAATATACCTTATATCTAGATAAAGAATACAATTAGAAAAGTCTAGGATTTGTGGATTATAGAGGACTATTATTATATATCTGAAAGCATTGTGTTTTTCTATCTGGATAGACTTTCATATTAGTTGCTGTCCTTTGATTTTGAAGGATTGTACGTTGATATTTAATTGTTTGCAATTCTGACCCCAAATAAGACTATATATATTGTAAGCATCTCGAAAAATTCCTTTCTACTCACATACTTTCTCTTCTAAAACTTTCTTATTCAGTATAATATTTTTTCTCGTATCTATTTACCTTCGAGTAAATCAGGCGTTTCAAGTAATGCATGTTAAACTATAGCCAATTTGACTTTTTTTATCTTCTTCAGGTTGCATTATCTTCATCTAGGTTAGAACAATATCGGATTATCTAAATGTATAATTCCGATATTGTGAAAGAGTACAACATCTTGAAGCAATATTAGATCATTCGTTAACCCAATAATAAACTCTCCTAAGTTTGCTTTTCTCTTGGTGTATCAGTAAAGTTTCAACAAATGGGAAACCTTCTTGAATTATAACTAATTATAAAAACTAACTTTACAAAGTGTCAAAGTTGTACATGCGAAACACCTCAAAAGTCCATTAATCTATTAACAAAATTATAAACACTCTTTTTTCTATCGTTCTATTTACTAATAATAAGACAATTAAATTTTAAGCCCTATTAGAGATGTTATTCAGAAAGAAAACTAAAAACATAAAAATTTTAACAGGCTTCTATGGGTAACAGATGCAATGATTGACATAGGTGTAGATCTTGTTCGGCGATATTAGTACTTGAACAATTAATACAGGATAACTTGAATTACTTGTGTTACTATGGTTTTTTTATATATCGTAGGATACTAAATATAAATAAAAGAATTACGAAAGATATAAAATAATCTTAGGATCTGGTAGGCTTTTATATCTTTTGAATACTGGATTTGAATCTGAGTATTCTACAAATAACTTTCGGAAATCGGCTTTGTCGTACTACTAATTTACTAGTCAAAATTAGTTAATTCTAAGCGTGGCATTTAATAACATCTTCCTCCCCCAAGTGATTCTCTCTGAGTTGGAAGATTTAGGCTCATAATTTGAAATTTTCTAACAATGACTTCCTCTTGTTCTTTGGTATCATGTTAATCTGTTGAGCTTCGAAGATAGTTACCAATCTAAGATCAGATCTTTCAATTTTTTAAATAGATAAATGATATTCTCTACTGACACGACAGAATATGTGTTCCACGAGGCAAATACCCAGATCTCTTACACATCTACCACGACCATGACCATGACCTTTTTGGTGGACATTTTGATGAATATCAGACGCAAAACAAGACTAGAAAATTATAGTACTGGCCCAAGATGGATAAGTTTATCAACCGCTATATTCGCAGTTGTTTACAATGCCAGTTAATGGAATCTCACTGTCATCAAAAACAAGGCTTACTTAACCCCCTCCCCGTTCCACAAGGACGATGGACTGATATATCCATCGACTTCGCTACTGGTTTACCTACCACTACTCGAGACATTGACATGATTATGGTGGTGGTTTGCCGATTTTCAAAACGAGCCCACTTCATAGGCTGCAATAAGCAAACTACTTCCCGCCAGATTATTGACTACTTAGACCGTTTCATCTTTTCCTACCATGGTTTTCCACGTACCATCACCTCAGATAGAGACATCCGTTTCACCTCTTATTTTTTTAAAGAATGGTGCAAACGCCAAGGAATTAAACAAACCATGTTATCATCCAACCACCCCCAGACTGATGGACAAACTGAAAGAACTATTCGAACCCTAAACCACCTACTACGTACCTACACTGCTAATCACCACTCCGACTGGGATCTTTACCTACCGCAACTCGAATTTGTTTATAACCAGACCCCATCAACAACCACTAACAAATCCCCTTTCGAAATATACTGTGGTTTTAGTCCCAATGAACCTCTGCTTGACACTACGTTACACCCTGACACGAGATCTTTTAAAGCTCAAGAATTTATCGAATACTTAGAAACCATTACCACCGAAACACAAGATAACATCGCCGAAGCTCAAGAACGACAAGAACGGAATTACAACAAAGGGAGGAAGAATATACAATTTAAAGTAGGTGATTATGTCCTACTACATAGGGATGTATATCACAATACCGGGAAATTTTTAAAAATTCAACCTTTTTATGTTGGTCCTTTCCGAATTGTTAAAAAGATTAACGATAATGCCTTTGAACTCGATATAGACATTATAACAAAGAATCACCGTGTTTTTAATGTCTAATGGCTAAAACTGTTCACTACAAGAGAAAAAACCCACTATGAACCTATACCCAAGACACGTGAAACAAGACAAAGAAGAATCAACGATACCATAGCCATTGTTGGATATGATCATGAATCTCAAATGTATCGTTGTAAAATTGAAAGATCTCACCCTAGACTGGTAACTACCTTCGAAGCTCAACAGATTAACATGATACCAAAGAACAAGAGGAAGTCATTGTTAGAAAATTTCAAATCATTAGCCTAAGTCTTCCAACTCAGAGAGAATCACTTGGGAGAGGAAGATGTAATAAGATACACCGGCTATAAAGAACTTATTTTGACTAAGAAATTAGTACTACGACAAAGTCCCTTACTGACAAATATTTGTAGAATATTTAGGATTCAATTCTAGTATTCAAACGATATAAAAACCACTTGATTTTAAATTGTATATCCTTCCTCCCTTTATTGTAATTTCGTTCTTGTCTTTCCTGGGCTTCGGTGATAAGTGTTTGTAGGTATTCAATAAATTCTTGGGCTTTAAAAGATCTTGTGTCAGGGTGGAGTGTATGGTCGAGTAATGGGTCGTTTGGACTAAAACCACAGTCAATTTCAAATGGTGATTTGTTAGTAGTTGTTGATGGAGTCTGGTTGTAAACAGATTCGAGTTGAGCTAAGTAAAGATCCCAGTCGGAGTGGTGGGGCAGTTAGGAATAAAACGTCGATAATAATTAATAGTACCTAGAAATTTTTGGGCTTCCTTCTAGGTCTTGCAAAATGGCATGTCGTGGATAGCTTGGCACTTGGAGTGTAATGGTCTAATGGCATTAGCAGAGATACTGTAGCCTAAGAACTTACCAGTATCTTGAAGAAAATGGCACTTTTTATCTTTAGCAATTAAATTATGAGATTGTAACCGGGATAAAACAGTGTCTAAATGATCGATGTGTTGTTCATGGGAGTCTGACATAACGAGGATGTCATCAAGGTAAAAGAGGACAAAATTTAAATCGCGAAATATGTCTGCCATGTATCTGGCGAACGTGGATGGAGCATTAACTCAACCAAATGGCATTACTTTGTATTGATACTTACCATTATGGATAGTAAATGTAGTCTTGGATATATCAGTGTGGTTAACGGGGATCTGGTGATAACCAGAGTGTAAATGGAGGGTAGAAAAGACAGAAGATTTACCAATTTTGGATAGCATAACTTCTATCCTTGGTAAAGGAAAAGGATCTTTGATCGCAGCTGTGTTTAAGATTCTGTAGTCAACACATCGTTTGTAGTCACCATCTTTTTTCTTGACAGAAACTACTGGAGAATTAAATGGACTCTTGCATAGTTCTATAAACTTCTTTGCTACTAAATCATCAATAATGTTCGTTATGATCTGTTCTTCTTTTGGTTTTCTACAATATGGGGTTTTCTAAGAATCGGAGCATCTGGCTTGAGAATGATTTCGTGGAATATATATTTGTCATTGATTGAAGCAGGGGGTAAATCATTTCTCACAGTGTCGTGGTATTCTTCTTGTAAGTTTCGAGATAGTCTTGTAATTGAGGGTGTCAAAGTCGTAGTAGTGATTTCAAGGGCTTACACTTGGGTAATTACAGCGTCGAACGGTACATGTTTCTAGAGTTCTGTGATTACCAATTTTTGGTGTTAGTAATAGTGGCTTGTTTTGTTTGTTTTATTTTTTCGTAAATCTTTTAATTTTTTTTGATATTTTTGCAAAGTTTTTTAAATGAAATAAATCTTGTGGAATTAACAGACTACAGGGAATAAGGCTTTCTAGTTTAATACTTGGGGACTAGACGATTACTCGCATATTAAGGGCAGGCAGAGGCATAGTGCTTGCCTTTGCGACAAAGGAAGTGAATACCGTGTCTTCTAAGGTATTCACGTTCCTTGTCAGAGAGCTTACTGAGTTTGGTATTGGAAGTATGAATAGCATCAACTTCCATCATATCAGGGTCAGGTGAGAACGTGGGGGTTTCCTTGTGTGGCTTGTTGGCCTTTTGGAAGACAGGGTGTAAGTCTTCCCTGTGCCTATGATCATTAGCAGCAGCCAATTCCATAGCTTGTTGAATGTTGGTGATCTTGGCACTGGCGAGAGCACTTCTAATCTGAGGATGTAACCCAAATTTGTATCTGGCTAAGATTACAGCGTGAGTGAACACATCCTTTGGCAATAAATATTTAATCTTACCAAATCGAGCGTTATATTCAGGAACAGAACCAGTTTGAGCAATGTTGAAAAAGTCAACGTATAGTTTGTACATGGCACCAGCATTACTAGAATGAGTTTGAAAGTTGTTCATGAAATCTTGGTAGGTCAGAGTGGCAAAGTCAGCAGTTTCTTTAAAAGTCATGTACCAATCCAGGGCTTCTCCTCTTTAAAATTGAGCAAAGATGGCAATGCAACGAGCATTGTTAGTGAGACCTTTAACTTCGATGAAAATGGTGACTTGGTGCATGAAAGTTCTTAAGGTAAAGATATTATTGGTTCCATTGAATACAGTGGTGGAAGTTGCAGTTATAGAATTATTGGAGGCGTTCATGTCGATGCATAAAAAATTTCTCAGGATGTTACTAAGAGCGCTACCAAGTGTAACAGGGTTCTGTGGGTAAGAGATGCAATGATTGGTTTAGGTGTAGATCTATTTTTGAGATTTACGGAAGTTATAATGATTAGTAGCTCCTTTAGTAGTAACAGCAGATTTGATCTTTACAGATCCTGAAGTGAGTCTTTTGTGCTTGTGAACAGTAATAATGTCATTAAGTACAGACTCTAAGGAAGTATCGTCATAAGTTAATGCATACTTGTCAATAATTGGTTGATAAACTGAAGTTAGATTATTGACAATTCTGCTAACGATAATTTTTCTGAAACACTCATTCCAAATTTTTCACCCTTCTTTGTTAAGGCTAATAATTTCTTCTTGAATAGTGTTGCATCGGACTTACCATCATAGGTGATGTTGATTAACTGATTGTAGATGCTTTCCTCATCTTGAACATTTCCATATTGACGAATAGCACACTCAATCAAATCATAGAGTGTTATTAAGTCGTCTTCCAATTGATTTTTAAACCAGCTAGGATAGGCTTTTGTTGGCACGCAGTAGTTAAATACATGTGTGACATGTTCTTTTTCAGTGTCATTTACTTCACTTGCTGTGGATTCAGAATCAACCACATGGCCTAAATTGTTTTCACGTAAATAGGAAGTGAAATTCTTAATGAAATTTGAGAATTCTGATTCTTCAGATATTCTGTTTAACACTGTAGGAGGAAAAATGGGTTTTTGCTTGCTTTCAGGGATACGAAAGTGTGAGAGAGCAGTACCGTTAGAGTCTACTTCAGTTTTATTGTCTAATGTGACATTGGATGGAGAAGAAGGAAATCCTTGAGAAAAAGGTGGAAGAGGATAGAATGGTGGAAGAAATTGGTTGTTCATGTCAATCGACTGATATGGATTGAACATGAATGGGTGAGGATACATTGGATACCCCATCGAAGGAAAGTTGCTAAACTGATCGAGTGGTGGGTATCCATGTATATATGGAGGAAACTTAGGTACATTTGAACTATTACCTTCGTTATCTCTCCTTGGAAGTTTTTCAGTGATCGGAGTAGTAGGTAAACTCTTCGATTCCTGGGGATTCGAATTAATCGCGGCGCTACCATTACGGACGTTATCATGATTGATAGTTCCTTTATTATCATACATTATTATTATTATATTAATTTAGATGTGAAGAGATGAATTAATAATATATATTTTTTGAACGTAAAAAAGTCCTCGTATTTCTGTCCATTAAATCCCAAAGTATTTCCAATTATCAATCTTTTGGTCTGCTGCGTGTTTATTATTTTGATGTGGAATTTATATTTAAGAAACTCTGAATTTCTAATTACGTAGTGTTAACTGAGCAGGTAATATTTCGTCCTATGGATTCATCACGGTGCTAACAAATTTCAAGTTAATTGAAATTTATGTGGAACCATTACTAAACTGTAACGAATGATATCTAGGGCACAATACTTATACTATCGACCACAATTTAATTTATTTTTTCGATAACTAATCGATTTACAAACTCCCTTTGGGTGGTAGATTTAGTTAGTTACAAGTTTTTGAAAATAAAAAAGGTATAGAAAGCCAATTTGGTAACTATTCAACGTTATACCCAGAAATAACATTGTGAGTTGTATGTTGGAACTATACTATCATGAACAATAGGATTATCGCTGTGAATTGATTCTAACATAGTCTTTTTAGTATTTTCTAATGATAATTGTTTATTATAATTGTCTGCTTGCCTTTCTGAGGACAGAAGTAACAAGACATGAAAAATATACAAATTTTATACAATAATATCTTCTGATCTTAGAAGAACAACCAGATAAATATAACAAACAATTATTATTATTACTAAAAAGACTATGTTAGAATCTATTCACAGTGAGAAGGTGACCATAATATAATTACTGTTGGAACTATAATATGTTTCAGATTGTAGTAGTATCGTACAATGCAACGTTGCTGTGAACAATTTATGTATAAAGTGAATATTTTGCTAACTTATATAATTTCTATATCTTCATAGTTATAGCTTTCTCTCTTTTAAAGAGAGGGAGGAGCTCTGCTGCCATTCAGAAACACATAGTCCTGTGTGCCAGTATATAATATATCATAATAATTTCTATTACTCTAATAAGCTCAACAGAGATATTAGTACTTGAACAACCAATATAGGATTGTCAGAAATAACACCATCTACGGAGTGTTATTTCATTGTTAGTTTAAATATGCATTTGATTAATGCTATTATCTAATTCTACTATTCCAAGACACTATTCTTTCATAAATTAATTTGTGTCATTAAGATATGTGACGCGAGAAAAAGTTTTTCACTTTTTCATGTTGTGCGTCTTCGAGACACTGCCACAACATTATCGAGTTGCATCAAGTAGAACATACAAGATAATAAGAACCTTTGTAATAATATATATACATATAAAAGGATTTATTGTATAGGTAAGTCCAACAAGCCAATAGTTTAATACATTTGTAATCATACTACAACAAATATGTCTTCTCATGCCCCTTCTTCTTCTCACAACTATGTCAAGTCAACAATTGACAATGCAGCTACGGAAGCTGTTGATGACATCGAAGTCATTACTAGTGGTTTAAATTCCTTAGATTTCCGACACGGATAACTTGTTGTTGCAATACTTAAGTTACTCGTTGTTATAAATAAATAATGGATAACTAAATATAAATATCGAAAAGAGAAAGATATAAAATAATTTTGAAGTGTGATGGGCTTTTATATCATTTGAAATACTGAAATTAAATCCAGAATATTTTACAAATATTTGACAGTAAAGACTTTGTTGTACTGCTAATTTATTAGTTTCTTTTTACTCTCTGTAGGTGAAGCATCGGATTTTTGAAATTTGTAATAGGTAACTATGGGTAACGGATGCAATGATTGACGTGGGTGTAGATCTAGTTCTGATGTATTAGTACTTGAACAACTAATATAGGATAACTAGAAGATAACTTTGATTACTCGTGATACGTCGGTTACTTGTTCTATATATATAACTAAATATAAATATGAATATCGAGAAGAGAAATTTCTGACAAAAATAATCTTGGAATCTGGTGGGTTTTTATATCTTTTGAATATTGGAATTTGTTCTAGAATCCTTGTAGACATTTGTCAGCAAGGGGCTTGGTTGTATTATTAATTTCTTAGTCACAATCAGTTCTTCGTAGTCGGGGCATCTTATTACAAAATTGTAAGAATTAAGCGCAAGTGGTTTAGTGGTAAAATCCAACGTTGCCATCGTTGGGCCCCCGGTTCGATTCCGGGCTTGCGCATTTTTTTCTTACTAGATTTGCATCTTATAACCAGTTACTTTATTTTGAAGATTATTCCAAGATACTTACATCTTTATTTCCTTTACTAAGTGATCTAGTTTGTTATACACTTATATTATGCTATATTAGTTCGACCTTATTTTCTTTAAGAAGGTCCTTTATCACATCATATCTCATCACATAGATGCTTCCAATCGTCAACTCGATATCTTCGTTTAATTCAGGAATTGAAACATTATAATTGTATTTACCGTATGAATTCTTAGTTAACAAATAATCTTCTTCATACTTCTGATCTTTCGGGCCAGTGACTTTTATGAATACGAATTTATTCCAATCTGGTTCATCAATCATATTAACACTACCTTCTGTATCATTAATTGCTTGTAATTCAGTCGGCATATGTTTTAATACACTATTATTCAGCAGCTTTAAAAGAATGGCAAAATGTCTATGGTGATATTCTATTTCTTGTCTGGACATCAGTTCGTCTAGAGACATGAAATTGTCCCCTTCTCTTCCATGTGTGTCTTGTTCATTTTCTCTTATTTGTCTCAAATACAGGCTGAACTTATCAATTTTCGATAACCTACATCGTATAAGACTTCTTATTATAAATTTCACTCTTTCCAACTCGGCTTCCATGCATAATAACGGTAACATCTTGTTGTTATTAGCAGGCCCATTGCCATTTCTTTGTCCTGATGCATTGTTTGGATCTACAGTTGTATGGTTCTCAAAGAATTTCATTGATAAAATTTCTAACATTTCCATTTGTTCCTGAATTCGACGTAGCATTCTATGAAGTAGATCATGCGGATATGGTAGTAATTCTGGTGCACATCTTTCATTCTTCCAATGAATCAATAATTGCTTAAAATCTTCCTCTGGAGATAATTTTCTTATAGAAACAGGCTGGATAAATGGTTTTGTAGCAAGATGCTCCACGTCATGTAAAGAAGAATTCAAAGCTGTCGTGTTACCGCCAGAAGAATATGCGTGATCCCCTTGGTATTCTACCGCAGTAGTATCTCTATCCAATTCTGCTAAAATGTCATCGATGTTAACCTCCATAGTTGATATAATACACGTTTGAGTATTATTTCGAGGCGTTTTCTGCTTGGTTCTGTACAATAGTCAAAAATATAAAAATTCTCTATTATTTTCATTTTTCAATATTATTATTTCGCATTGAAAAATGATACTATTAAAAATAAATCCATAACAGCTTAATTAGAAAGGTGACTAAAACTATTCGATGTCTAATATATGGGTTTATAATTTTTACTGGAACGATAATTCAATTCATGGAAAGATTGAAAGAATTAGAAGCTAAGAGAAAAAGACTGAATGAAATCCGAGAGAGAAGACAGATATATGACCGTTCAAATGATGGATCTTTGATAAATCCTATTTTGAGTACAGCTTCAGTAACTGAACTTCAGGAAAGTAGTGGAGTGGAGCAAGTAAGTCAGACTGAAATGGTAAGTGCCACTGTACAAACAGATCCAATAATAAAACCATGCTTTGGTCTTAATGAAAAAAACCATAAGGATGAAATTATTATGTATACAAAGTCTACTCAAACAGATAATGATCTTTTGATACTAAAAAGTAGCAGTTTAGATAAAATATCTAGAGGGTCGATAACTAAAATTAATGAGAGTGATGATGATTTATCAAGAGTGAAAGCGAATTTTTTGAAAGAAGCCTCTGCGAGTCCTTTAATGCCATTGATTATTAAAGATGAGGCCAACTCAATAAATTTCCACTCTTTTGGGGCTGATATAATAGAAGGAAAACTGATGAGAACATCCGATAGTAAGCTAACTAAAATAAACACATTGTTTAGCTGGGCTCCTAAAGATATAACTTTTCCCATAAACAATATCTCGTTAGATCACTTACCCAATAGCAGTTATTCATTGTTGATTTATGAGACAGGCTCAACATTCTCAGATACTTCAGGTTTTCCATCATTAACTTCTCAAACACTCCCACCTAAGAAATCGTATGTTTATGTAATGGATATATCAAAAAGATCGGTCATTGACACAATCGAATTCCGAGGACAGATTGTAAAACATGGAAGGTTTTTAAGCAATGAGAAACTGAAAAATGTAGATGGATTTTTATCTATATTATTGATAACTTTATCAGGTAAAGTAATATTGTATGAATTACGATACGATGACACCAAGAACGTATGGGACAGAAATTTAGTAACGAGAAATTATTCCTATGGTAAAATACTAGCTTTATGGGAAGATAAATTTCGATTGGTATATGGAGATATAAATGGATCTTTAGTTGTATTAAGTTCTTTAGATTTGAACCTTTTCAAAGATGCTACTAGTACTATTGGTACGGATTCAAGCTTTAAAATCTCTCCGATGAAGAATCAAGATATTTTCTCTATAGCTGATTCTGATGGCAATGAAAGAATAAAGAAGTATAAAAGATATCTTCTAAATCTGAACTTATGTGGAGTTGTGGATATCCAATCCATTGTAGGGTCACCATATGATGAGAATTGTCTTTTCATAGGTTGTGCTGATGGTGGTATATATAAGATACTCTTAAAGGATTCATTAGAAGGAAATCTTGAGGTTAATTCCCTGAATAATGGGTTTATACCCAAAGATGTTGAGGATAAGTATGATACGTATGAAGAGGAACCGTTATTCCATTCAGCCCCGATTACACAATTGGGAGTGCATTCACAAGGATTGTTACTGTCCAGTTCAATTGACTGGACTTGTAAACTATGGGACATAAAAAATAATGTAAAGTTAGAGACAATAGATATGGGTACCCCCATAATATCTATTCAATGGCTGAATCATAAAAGATATTTTTTTGGGGCATTGACCTGGAATAAGTTTTATATAATAGAGTTACATATTGAAGAAGTTACAAGACCGCTGGATAAGGGCAGAAAGAGTGAAGAAAATGGAAAGGAAAATAGTGGTATTCAAATAAAGTTATGGAATCGCATATTACCTGCAAGTATAGAGATAACTGTTACATGCACTAATCTATCATTTGAGCGATTCACATCATTCAAACTTATAGAACCAGGGCATATGACAGAGAGGCATGCTGTCATCCTATCTGGAGATAAACAAGACGTAAAATATCTAGAAATAGATATATGATAAAAAAGTTTACGATAACATAAGATACTATTAAAATTAAGCGTTCCTATACACTTTAATAATTCTGCTTAGTAATGAAATCGGTGTTTGGTGGCATCTGAAACGGCACTACGGGACTCCTCAATTGATAATATCTTACATAAGCAAGTACTAGTTTGCAGAAGTACCAACAACGTTCTGTGTATAAATATCATAGTTATAGTTATATCTGGTTCTTGTAAATAGACTATTTGATATGATTAACATTCATCTTTTATCTTTATGTCAAAGTTTTTCACATTTTTCAGTGATTAATTAGGAGAACGTGGAATTTTTATTGGAAGAACGAAAATTTAAGAATCAACGACAATACACTCTTTTTTAACTGTTAAGGCAATATAATAATAGAGATACTGTGAAAAGTAATATAGTAAACAAGAATAATCAATTATGTCAGGTCAATTTATGCCAATTGAAGAGGCTCTTAAACAATTTAAACAAAACAAGTTCGTCATTGTTATGGACGATGAAGGACGTGAGAATGAAGGTGATCTAATTTGTGCTGCTGAAAATGTCACTACTGAAGACATTGCATTCTTGGTTCGTCATTCTTCTGGGTATGTTTGTACTCCAATGAGTAATGAATTTGCTGATAGACTAGATTTACCTCTATTGAGAACTGGTATGAAATATGAATCCTATGATGATGACAGGCATGGTACTGCTTATACTATTACTGTAGATGTAGCAGAAGGTACTACTACTGGTATTTCAGCACATGATAGAGCATTGACCTGTAAGACTTTAGCTAATCCAAATGCTAAGGCAAAGGATTTCTTAAAGCCAGGTCACATATGTCCATTGAGAGCTGCTGATAATGGTGTATTACAAAGACGTGGTCATACAGAGGCTGCTGTTGATCTTTGTAAATTAAGTGGATTACAACCAGTTGGTGTTATCTGTGAACTAGTGAATGATCGTGACGGCTCCATGATGAGACTTGATGATTGTAAGGAATTTGGTAAGAAATTTAATATTCCATTGATTACCATCGATGCATTGGTAGAATATAGAAAATCTAACAATTAAATAATGACAATATGATCGAATGGTTTCCATTTATATATATATCTCTTTTTAGTATTTTATAGACTTTTAAGATAATTGTTGTAAAGAAAAAGCATGCAGAGTGCAAGCTTATGGAATGTTTCAAAGACATAATTTATGTACAGTGAGTAAAATTGCAAATTTTAATGAATATGATTTGATTGCTCAATTATTGTCGATTGGTTAAGAATAACAATAGTTCATTATCTAGTTAATATTGAATAATATGCTCCTATAATCATTATAAACGGCATATTAACGTCCCTATAATGATATTTTGGGAATCTTTAAAGAGATTATTGAAACTATTAATTATAAAAGAAAGAATAAAAGTCCAGAAAGTGGACACTGTGTTTGACCACATAATCGATACAGTTGTAAGTTACATTAAAAAAGATGAATAGAATATTTGGGTATGGTAATAAGAAGTCTCACGATCAACTGCTGAAAGAATCCTCTCAAGCAATGAATCAGGCTCAACAGGGTTTACAATCAAGGATGTCTCAAATGGATACACAAATAACGCAGATAAATCTTCAATTATCTAATATTCAAAAGAGATTAAGTAATATTCGATCCCCTTCCGCTCAAAAACCATTGAGAGCACAAGCTTTAAAATTGCTCAATAAGAGAAAGAAATTAGAAAATATGAGAGAATCTCTCGATTCTCAGGATTGGTCTATGACTCAAGCGCAAATGATGAGTGACAATCTAACTAATACAATGATAAGTATTAATGCATTAAAACAAAGTAATCTTGCTTTAAAATCACAATATGGTAAGATTGATATTGATAAATTGGAAGATATGCAAGACGAAATGATCGATCTAATAGAGAAAGGTGAAGAATTACAAAACACTTTGAATTTAAATACAAATTCTATAGATATTGATGAATTAGATGAAGATGAGCTAGATGCCGAATTAAATGCATTAGCTGAAGATGATTTCTTAACTAATAATGAATTATTCGAGACTGGTAATAGTGAAACAATACCTTCATATTTAGCTGGTTCTGTGCCACAATTTATCGACGAGGAGCCTATAACTGAAACCGATAATAAAGCATTGGAAAGTGCACAATAAAACTACTTGTCTGCACTTAAGATATACAATTATCTTTTTCGTTATATACTTATATTCTTTATAGTATCATGATAATAACTTTTTTAAAAGAAAGTAAAAAATAAGAGCAGCAATAACTGTCACTATAGCAGCTTCCGGCCCTCATTCAAATCATAATGATAGTACCTGAAGAATATCCTAGATGAATGACACTGTAAGTTTAAAAAATAATGAAGGATGCGAGGTTCGAACTCGCGCGGACACCGTCCAACAGATCTTAAGTCTGCCGCCTTAGACCACTCGGCCAACCCTCCATATGATTTGTTGAATTTGTAAAACATTCAGCATGTTGGTAATATCTTTAATCTATCACGTGAAATCAAGTGTACCGATGATTGTACTTGTTATAATGGCCAGTACTCCTTCAAGATGTTGAAAATATAGTGATTTCTATTAATATATTTAGTTTTTATTATTGGAGCTATAATATGTTTCAGATTATAGTAGTATCGTACAATGCAACGTGGCTGTGAGTATTTATTATTCTTTGATTCAAATCTCTATATCTACTATTTACTATATGAAATAAAACACTTTATCTTTATAAGTTATCGTTTGAGTTACCGAAACGTGATTTGGAAAGAAATAAATCTTTGTTTATTTCATTTTTACTAAATATTTGTCTTATTTATCATGAAAACTAAAAATTTTAACCAAGATATGAATTAATAGTAAAGAATACTGATTTTTTATTTATTTTCGATCTCTATAGCAAATTATGTTCCCTAGTTGTTGTTTTTGCTGTATAAGTTAAAACACATTTTTTGTATGCTAGATTTACAATGCGGTATAATAAGTCTGTTGGAACAATATAATATTGTGACACTTACACTCACTAAATTAACCAAAGGATTATACAAGCAATCAATACTGACGAAATTATACAATAGAAAGTTTGAGACGTCATAAAATATTAGGAGCAGAAGTGCAAGGAAAATTATAGTGTATTAGAACATCTAAATGGAAAAAGTATATAAAGCAAGAAGATATAATTGTGTAAAAACCGTATATTTTTCATGTCTTGTTACTTCTGTCCTCAGAAAGACAAGCAGACAATTATAATATAGAATTATTATTACTAAAAGAAAAGACAATGTTAGAATCTATTCACAGCGATAAGCCTATTGTTCATGAAAGTCCAACCCCACTGGTTAAATTTTTACGCATTATAAATACGATAACAATAATCTTTTTTTCACTACAGTTTACCATACTCTTGTACCTTATCAAAAAAAAAGCTCCCTTACAATATCACATTTTAAAGGTCATAAAGGTTTTGTTTAGAAATGCATCATGATCATAGTATTATCTACATATCCCCCCAAATATGATTATCCAGGAAACTGATATGATCAGATGAAAGAGACAAACTTCTCACTTTTAATTAGTTTCTTTTTTGTCACAAATGCATTTTTATAGTTTTTAATTCCTCCAGGGGGGTATATGTTCTAAGTGAGTATAGCATCATCTACAACTTAATATTATAATAAAAGTATATCAGTTATGAGACAACAACTTTGATATGATTAAAAAAGTTTTACAAAAATTTGGAGTAAAAACAAAGCTTTATCACTAATATTATCCCATTATTCAACTTAAAAAGTATCATTACAATTTACCTTGTTATTTTAGGATAAGATATTTTTTTATATTGATAACTTCTTTTTATTTGGGTAATTTAACTCATGATATCATATGCCACAAGGGTTTCAAATATATTTCCAGCACGAACAACTTCTATTAATTAATCAATCGTTTTTATTGTATGCTCAAGAGATAAGTATGTAAATAAAAACAAGTGTGCAAGCAACTGTAATTGTAGCATTAGAACATGCAACTACTAAATTGACAAAAAATCATTCTCAAAATAACCAAGATCATACAAAAAGTTGTAGGTATTTTTACAGACTGGAACATCTAGAAATAAAAGAATTAGACATGAATACTACAACTTTAACTTTGAATACAAAACCAATACTTTCAATTGTTACAGTACCAAAGGATTCTATGCTGTTTTCTGACAATATGGATTATTTTTAATTATACTGCAAGCTGGAATAACTCATCTTCTTCGGTTTTTAAAAAAAAATTAATCTTTTTAGTTAACAAAAAAGACTAAATAATAAATGTATAAAGAATACTTTTAAAGTCAACAAAAGGGTTTTCTTCTTTTAGTTTATTCTTCATCATTTACTGACGTTTTTTATCAAATGCGCTTGAATATTTTCTTTCAAAAAAAAGTAAAATTGAATTTCAGAAATTAAGTCAAAAATAAATACCTACTCGCAACAGCCTCTACAAACAAAGCTAAGATTCATATCATCCCAGCTAAGTAAGAAGCGGATATCTGTTGGAACATGGATGAAATATCTAATAATGATTACGTTTCTTCCGAAGAGTTTATTATTTCAACGAGAAAGCGGCGTTCTAACGCAGGTAATAAACTGAAACGATTACTAGAGGAAGAAATAAATGAAGTCAAACAAGCAACCGGTGCTTTAGATGAGGATGAGATTGATTTGTTATTTCAGGAGGAAGGAAGTGATGAAGAATTTGAAATGGAGTCTGATGAGGAAGTGCAAAATATTGACGAACCTAGTGATCATGAAGAGAATCAAATAGAGCCAAGTGATCACGATGTTATGTTAAGTGAATCCGAAAGTAGTTCCTCAGATGAGAATAATGAAGTGGACGAAGAAGCACAATTAAGATTACATGAACGTCAACTAAAAAGGAAACAAAAAATGAAGAAAAATGCAGCCACTATCGTTAAGAAAAGGAAAGTTATAGACAATATGACAGATCAACAGTTAGCTCAAGATCATTTAGAACCTTCCAAAAGGAAAAGAAATACCCATGCACAACTCAGTGCTGAAAGTTTATTACAAACTGAGAGACGTACTTCAAAAAGATCTTCTGTTGTAGCTAACAAAATCAAAGTATATCAAAAATTATCAAAAGCAGAAGAGAAACGTAAGCTAATTCAAGAAAAATTAAAGAAAAGTAGAGAGAAGGCAGAAAAATTAATACTTACTCAAGATGAGAGGATCAAAATTGCCCTAGAAACTGAAAAGATAAATCTTATGAGTTTAAATAAGTATAAGGAACAAGAAATTTCTAAAAAGAATTCGAGAATGGCATTATTGCAAAGACAGAAGCTTAAATTTAAAGAAAATGAAATAGTTCAGAAATACTTTTCATCAAAATGGTTAGTTACTCCAATCATGGAATTAGAAGATTACGAATACTGGAAAAATGAATTGTCAAAGAGAGAGAAAAAGAAGAGAAAATATGTAAGAAAAGCCAAAAAATTAGATAAGAATGATATGAAAACTTCTAATACAGTTAAAACAGATATCTCGAAGGACGATGAAAATAGTATTTCTGGTGCCACTGGAAATAGCACTATAGAAAATAATAACCTTGATCTCGAGCAGAAAATGATTAAGGAGGAACTAGGTAAAAATCCTGAAAATAGTAATATGGAAAATAAGACCAACAGCACAACACAAGAAATAATACCCATTAATGAATCGTCGCTTCTCAAAGAAACTGATTCTCTAGAGCTACCTCAACATTCTAATGACAATAACAATGATGAAATATCCAACACCCATAAGGGCATTTCGCTCAATACAACTAAAGACACTAATGAAACTAACATAACAGATATTGAAGCAAAGCAGTCAACAACAGAAGTTGGTGAGGTATTCTCAAATATCACTACTAATGGTGAAGATCAAAAAGTCGATCAGGAAGATGTCAAGGAAGGTTTATCCGATGAATCACTTAAAGTGAAAACAGATAGTAGGGAGAATGAAATAACGGATGAAATTAATGACAAGGAAGGAACAGGGAGTAGTACTGACACTACAACTGGTGATAGAATGGAACAAATAGATAATACACATTTGGGAAGTACAAATAAAACCGAAATAGCCAGTAGTAAAAAGGTTTCTTTTAGTGACCAACTAGAGATTAATCTTATTGATACGTCAAAATCTCCTTCCATTGCAGGTGAGTTGTTTGATATTTCTTCAAATCCACCAAGTGAGAGTGATGTGGAAGAAAATTTAATATATGAAGGACCCAATCAACTAGTCAGTAAAAATTTTATCATTACATATAAATTTCTCTCTAATGACATGGATGCTGATTTAAGGGAGTATAATCCTTTTACCAGCAGCACTATAATACCGAGGGAGGAAAATGAATTGGAACCCATTTTAAAGTCAAAATTAAAGGATCAGTCTGATATTGATACGGCTATGAATGATCTAACAAAAAAGTTTAAACCTGATTTAAGTATACTGGAAAAATTTCCAGAGTTTGGTGAGTTTGATAAAAAGAAGGATGATGTAATTATAATCGACCAGACTAAAACTGATAGTTTAAAGATTAATACCCCATCACCTATGGGTATCTATGTTACCACTACTGGTGTTAAGAAACGCTGTTTAATAACAAGTCGTGATTGCCATTATTTTGATCCTAAATTAGGTGTACCTTATTCTGATTTACCTAGTTACAAGATCATACAGGAAGTTCAAAATCCTGATGGCCCATTCAAATGGCTTGGGTTCAAGAATGGAGGCATATACTTGAATGAAAATGAAAGAACAGCAAAGGGTGTTCCAGAAGGATTTTAACTTTATATAATTTTCAAGGTACTTTAAAAATTTAATTTAGACCTAATGTAGTTCTACATACAAAGCTTAATTATTCTTATTAAAGGCTTCCACCAAAAGCCGAAAGTGTTGTTCATTCATTTCTAAAATCGAACCACTATACTGGGACTCCTCCAAATTAAGAGACAACGTAAGTTGTTGTAAAGCATTATAGATGTACAAGTAATTCACGGATAAAAATTTTTCTGAATCAACTTTCGGTATCTTGCTGAATTTAGTCATTAGATTTTCAAAATCAGTTCTAATACGGATAATGGAGTTATATAGCGGTTCAGAATTTTCATCTTGATTTTCCAGATTAGTCGACACTCTTATAGTCAATGTTAATAGACATTGTAGGAATAAAGTAAAGAATATAGTTAACTCATGAGGTCTTGTAAGAGAATTGCTACTTGAAAGTTTAATTTGGGTAGAAGAAATCTTTCCAATTGAATCTGATTGCCAATTAATCAGTAGTTGGAATTTTGGCCATAATAGCATTAGCTGGTCTTCAAGATAATTTTCAAATGTTGGGATTGATCTTCTCTTAGATTCAAATTGTAATTGGTTTCCAATACGTATGCTAATCAGAATTCCAAATAAATCATAAATATTTTGGTTAATCAACACATTAGTCGTATAGCTTAGAGCATTTTGATATGTCGGTAAAAATATTTGCTCTAATAATCCGCCAGCTTCATCTACATTATCAGAGATTTGAAAAAAATGTTTCAAAAAGTTGTATTCCACAGTACAGTTATCTAATATGGCTAAGTTCAAATTTTTAAAGCCTATTTCAATAAAATTATCCTTCGTATTATTTGTTTCAGCAATTTGAGATACCATAACCGTGTTATCCTCTTGCGTTAGAATTGCTAGTCTTTTTCTAATTTGAAAATATTCTTTAATATCATTATTAGTTATGTAAGAGTAATTTGTGGGTAAATAATTGGCAAATAAGGATGCTGTGGTGTCGCCTTGGCTACTATTATTATAATTTATTAATACATTACCCAGAGAGTATTGGGAGTCTATTAATTTCATCTGTAGAATTGTCAGTGACCTAATATATCTACTAAAATATTCTCGGTAATACCATTTCATTGTATATGAATAAGCTTGCCTTATTTCAAGCGCTAAAGAGTAATTATTTTCAACAATGAATTTGAATATCTCTTTTACTTGTAAAAGCTGCTTCTGTACTTTCTGTGATGGTATAGGTCTATCATTTCTTAAAAGTTTGATCTTTCCAATAATAAATTTTTTTGATCTCTCTAAGATAATAGATTTTAATATATCCAGAACTTGGCACAATTTATCAAAATCGTTAGGTAATTGAAGATCATCTGGATTATTATCTTGATATTTGGAATAAATTAATTGTTTATCTTTAATAAAATTTATGTTCTCTTGCCAAGAATAGTTTATCTTTCCATACATGATTTCATTTATCACATTTGGTGGTATAATGAGATCATTTACTAAAGGGCTAATATTTGCTAATTTCTTTGAATTATAATCTAGCTGATCTTGTAACTCAACAGATTTTCTCTTTATAAAGTCAAGTTCACTCGTGAAACCAGTTAACTTCTTCGAAAATCCTTCGAAATAACTCTGTAATGAAGGAATTGTTTTATTCAATGAAGTTTGCAAAAGCTGATGTTTTTTATCCAACTTTTCAAGTTCTGATTGTAAAGAATTACTACTGTTTTCTATCTCAGGATGGTTCTTGGTAAAAGTGTTGTGACTATCAACATAAGCTTTAAAAACATTGTCAGTGTCAGATGTAGAAGGGTTATACCCACTTATATTGCTGTGAGGGGAAGAGGAATTAATGCCTAAGATATCACTTAGAACCTCCATAATACAAAATTATGTACCTCACCAAACGATTGACTGTATATTTAGTATGCAATATGAGCCTTTTAGTAGATTGAGATTATATGTGTTTATACTCAGTAGTAACTACAGTATTCCACGGTTGGTGTAATCAACTTTCAAAGCAATAAATCAAAATTGTGTAAGTAAATACGTTTCAAAAAGCAAGTATCAAACTTTTGATCACTGTGTCTATTTAATATCAGTTCAATCAACTTCAAAAATTGTTATGATCAGAAGAAAGGTAATGTAATAATTATTAGAATTATACACAACCAAACTCTATAACATTAACAAATTGTAAACAAACTTCCATTAAAAAATTAGGTCGTACCCGGATTCGAACCGGGGTTGGTCGGATCAAAACCGACAGTGATAACCACTACACTATACAACCATATGATTTTCAAAAGTTGTTGTATAATCAACCAATTCTAATATCTGTGACGTGGCACGTGAAATAAGATATATTGATGACTGTTATTTGTGATTTATGGACTTTATCATGATTGGTAGTTTCTTTATTAGCACACATTATTATTATATTAATTTAGATGTGAAGAGATGAATTGTGTCCAAAATATATTTACGTTTAGTCAAATATTTATTACTTTACCATAGGGAAAATTAACGTCAAAATGTTAACACATTCCTGATATATTTCGTGCTATGCCCTAAATAAGTAAGGAGGTTTATGACAACCAAATCACAATTTATTAAAATAAAAGTATTATACCTAATGTGGAAAATAGGGTAAAGGTGTTGGAAATATAGTTTAATCAAGAGGAAATATATTTATTTGTCATATGAGAATAAAACGATGAAAGCATAATAATTTATTATCTATGTTTAGGTGATATTCTTTAGTTTGACAAATATGATTTATGACAACCAAAAACTTAATGAAATATAACAGAAAGTATTATACTAATTTAGGAAAAAGAAATGAGGTTGGAAAAATGATCGTGGTTATAAAACACCAAACACGAAAAGTTATGAATATTACTAAATTCGCCAATAACAAACGAAACCAAAATGTAAATATTTACATTCTTCAATCTAAGAAAGATCCACGTCAACAACACGACACAAAAGATATTTCATCTATTTCCAAACGTATAAATACTGAGTTAGAAAACAGATTTTATATGATTAAGTTCTTTTACAATTACTTTTTATTATTATTATTTTATATATATTATTTATACTTTGTATTTTATATTAAGAAATACGAGGACTTT